>VHZZ01035087.1:0-11538 GCA_009801015.1 Silene noctiflora
CAACCACAACAACCATATATCACAATCCATACTAACAATCCCCAATCAATTTCCCTAACCCCCAAATTAGGGTTTAGACAACAACAACAAAAGGAAATAAAAGCAGTACTAAGATCTTACCCTCGAAACAAGGAATACGGCGACACAACCGACGCGGAAAACCACTAACTCAAGCTCCGAATTGCAAATAGCGCGAGATAACGACGAAGTGACTTTTGAGAGGTTTATTATGGAAGTTTAAAGGTTTATGAACGAAATGAATAGTGACGAACGATTAAAAGCTTAACTCGCGTTATTAACAAAACTTAATTTAATCGGCCCGCACACGCGACTTACTCGATCGAGTAAGTAGGTTACTCGATCGAGTGACCCCTACTTGATCGAGTGACCCAGCTACTCGATCGAGTGGCCCTTACTCGATCGAGTGACTCAGCTACTCGATCGAGTACCACACTTCCAGACTCTAACTTAAAACGACACAGACTTACTCGACATAGTAAGGCCTACTCAGCCGAGTTATCAAATGCAGGGAAAACCGTAGTATTACAATGGCCACCCATAAACACTACTTCTTCCAATTAAACCCTAAAAACCTATTCACATCACGTATCTCCATCACCATTACGCCCCATTCACACAACCAACACCACATTGAGCCATATCGTCGCCTCCTTTTATCTATTGCCTCACTTTTCTTTCCCGTCTATAAACCAAATGCAACAACCCGCCCTTTATTTTGTCGTCAACTACCACAACCCCGGCCTCGTGTGTCTTACCTCTTCACCTTCGTCATCGTCGTCCTTCCCTCCTCCTACAATCAGGTAAACCCTAATTCCCCAATTTGATTTGGCGTGAAGTTAATTTGGGTTTTTGGGGGTTGTGGGATGCAGTTATGGTGGTCAGCGGACGTATGGAGGTGCCAAAAGCCATTAATTAAATTAGGATAGGTGGTTATGGTGGATGGTGGAGGTTGTGGTGTTGGTTATGGAGTGACAGATAAGGGTTAGATAGGTTATGAGAAAAGATAAGGGAAATGTGACCTTCTAAAGAGGTAGACGGTCACTGAGTGTATTATGAGAAGAGGGAGGTAATTGTCTAGGGTTAAGCAAAACCTGGTACGCGACCCGATTTCAAAAACCTTAGATTCTTAAATCGAAACCAAACTTTTTTAAATTTGGGTAACCGATTTTTCCAGATTTCTCAAACCGGATCCGAAAACCGGTTAACCGAACCGGTTTTCTAACCCGATTTTGGTTTAATGCTCTAGATTGGCAAAATTTGTCAAATTCCAACTTTCAGCAATATGAAAAACTAAAGGTTCCAGTAGTCACCGATTCACCATCACCAAGTTCTCAAAAAATCATTACGACGACATGTCGACATACACTAATACTCGTATAGCAAAAGTGAAACAAAAAACCAGTAAAATTGAAATAGAAATGAAAAAAAAAAGAAAAAAAAGTAGGAAAAGGACGATAAACAAAAACTCAGTAAATATGGAAAATGGGGAAAACTAAGACTTCCATTTGTCACCATCACCAAGTTTTTGTTCGATCGTTATTGTTTACGCATTTTATTGAACAAATTATCAGAAATGAAGATTAAGTCTTGAAGAGGAAGATCAAATCTTTTTTTTGAGAGATAAAAGAGAAAGAGTAAAAGGCAAAGAGATGAAAAAGTGGGAGACAACGAAATAGGGTTTTGAGTCTACTTACCCGAAGAAGTTGAAGTTATGAGTGAGTTATTTTTTATTTTCATCAGGAAAAAGTTATCCGATTTTAAAAGCGGTTCCGGTTTGGTTTTATTTCGATCCGCATACGACCCGCTTTTGCACTTAAAAATTCGGTTCGGGCACCAGAAACAAAAAAAACCCGAATTTTCGGTCTCCATTATTCAGGTTTCGGTTTAAAAATGCGGTTCAGATTTTTTTTGCTCAACCCTAGTTGTATGGTATATTGTGAGTTAAACTAAAGTTCGAAATATTTTGAGAAGACCACCAATTCAATAGTTCAGAGTATTTTTACTAAATAATCCTTTTTAAACTTGTATTTGTTAAATTGTGTGCAATTGTTGTATATTGTTAAATATTAGATTTAGGCATTTAGCGTTATGTTGTATCGTAATATTTGATATTATGATGAATTCCATTAATTTGATTAAAAGAAACCCTAATTTTATTGATTTAACAAAACCCCTAATTTGTTGCTAGTAGTTAATTTTAGGAGTGTCTTAAAATCCTATTTTGATTGGATTTAGTTTTGATAGTTTAACAAAACCTAATTTAATTAGGTGATTAAATTGCTTAATTAGATTTTTAATTTTGATGAAAAACGGGAAAAAAAAAATTACTATTCACGCGCTCATTTTCGGAAAGTTACTGTTCATCAGTTAAGTGTCGGAGTTTGGTGTTATAATAGTGTTTTTCGAGTGAAAGACATTCTAAAAAAGAGTAAATATTAGGGTCAACGTTTTAAAGCCAAATTCTGACGTCCTCACAGACTTTCAGGTCCTTTTGGTTAAAGATATTATGATTTTTGATTTTTGATAATTGGTTGGGTTTTAATCAATTTGATTGATTGATTGTTACTATGGTTGTATTGATTTAAGTTTGAATTTTTATTTGTTGTATACATACTCGGTATGATATGATCATCTATCTAGATGTTATGTTTTGCATAGGATGTCCAAAAAACTACAATTATGAATTGTTGAAGATTATGAATCGTTTTTGGAGTTCTTAACATTATTAGTTCTAATTTCAAATGGTCACTCAAAATTTTTTCAGTTAAAAAAACTGACATAAAAAAACTCCTAAACTCGGGATCCAAATACGATCATAGGTAGACCATTCACGTCGAAACCTTGGTCTGGACGTGTATGTTCCACCTCTTGAATTTTCCCGCACCGCTGCATTTCCGTAAAATGACCATATCTCCCATGTTTATTGTCTGTTTCGAGAGTATAACTTACGGTTAGAATCATAAGAGGATAAGCTATTACCTCCACCTTGAATTACTTCTATATCATGTTTAGAAATTAAGTTATGAACGTTTAAATTTGACCATTACTTAGTATCGATTCGTTAGATGTTGATTTCGTTTTAAGTCGATTAGTTACATTGGCATGATTAGTAATTCAGCGTTTGATTTTTTTTCTTTTTTCATTTTTTTTTAAAATCAATTTGTTTTACGTTGATTATTTAACGTTGTTTCACTTAGTAATTCATTTTTTTGATTTTGTAAAAACCAATTCGTTTTCCGTTGATTAGTTTAACGTCTTTTGATTCGCGGATCAAATCTAAGGTTCTTCAATTGTTTGTTATTTGATATTTGTTGTTAGTTTTGATTTATCTATTAAATTATTTGTCGATATTATGATTGAATTTTTTGGGTTAAGAAGGGGAAATTAAGAAATTTATTACATATTATCGACGTTGTTTAGTAATTTGTGGACGTCAAGTAGCACCTTCGTATACCCAAAACTAAATTTGTGTAAAGTCTATGAAACTTGACTATGGGCCTCTAAACTCTTCCGTAAAGTGCATTGCTTGACTATGGGCCATTGGCTCAATTTATTGATAACTCACCAACTTACAATTTATGGAACATGTCGAACGTCACTTAAAATTCTCTTAGAAATGGAGAGTTCATTTTCTTTCTTATATTTATTCTGAGATGCAAAATATTGTCAATGATTTATAACGAATCGTCAATGTTTTTTTTTTAAAAAAAGACGTCCTTTACCCTGAACTCTCTTTTTCACTCTAATATCTCCCCCTTTCAAACAAACACCACCAAAATTGCGACACACATACCCACACGCAGTACCGCCTCCGACCACCACCACCACACCAGCCCACCGCACTCGCCACCTACGCATCTCAGTCCCTCTTGGCCTCTCTTTCAATCACTGAACTCGCTCTCTCTCCCTCCTCTCTCTCTCCCACTTTCCCTTTTAACCGAGAACCACCACTACGCACCAACACCAATGGACAACACCGCACACCAACACCGACCTCCGTACCATCACTAAAAGTAAGTAAACACATCCGTTTCTTTTGTTTATTATGAATTAGTTAAAGAAGAATTAGTTTTTATAAATTCAATTGGATAATTTTAATTAATAATGCTTTTGAATTCGATTTTATTATTTTTGTCGTTGCTCGCTGATTGTTATTGTCGTAGCATTTGTTGTTGTTGTTGTTGTTGTTGTTGTTGTTGTTGTTGTTGTTGCGGGTCGTATTTGGTTTGTTGTTGATAGTCGTATTAGATAGAGAGGTAGGAACGTTGAAATTCAACGTCTTGGGGGTTGAGGGACATTGAATCTCAACGTCAAGGATGGAGGGAGTTGTTGATTGTTCGTGTCGGTTGTGGAGGGAGATGTTGAATATTAACATTGTTTGAGGATAGAGATGTTAAATCTAGTTGTTTAGGGGGTGGTGGACGTTGCTTCTCAATATCTAAACCATGGCGGGACAATGCGTTTCAATGTCTAATACATGGTGGGACAATGGGTTTCAACGTTTAAACCATGGTCGGACATTGAGATTCAACGTCCATCCCTGGTTTGGACAATTAAATTTCACTTTCCCCTTTAATTTCCTATTTAATAGATAATTTTTTTTTGTTGATTTTTATTATTTATCCAACATTTTAATTTCATTAATGCAAATGACGGATAGTAGAGTTAACATTATGACTACCTCGAACCATACGAGAAACTGAAGAGTGACGTTATCTAAACGGTGTAACCCTTTACCGTTACCGCCACGTCGTAGTGGGGCAAAGGGCGTCCACATTAGCCCCGCTCCCGGCCCCGTTACGAGCACGACTGATTTCTTGAGTGCGCTTCAAAGGGACCCAGTAGCCAGACGACGAGGCCGCCGAACTACCACCTAAAAACGTGGTACTAGATAGTAACGATCGATATCGACCATATGTTGTGTGTTCATCTAGTAGCACGGGGAGGAAGAAGACGAAGGACACAAATCTATCTTGGCGTCTTATAGGTCCGGTTGAGGGTGGACCGAGTCACATTAGTGTCCTACGTAGCTTTTGTGGCCACGTAGCTTATATTAGTTGGACCGAGCCGGAAAACGTGAGATTGTGGCTCAACATTTCGAGAGGCTGGGTTTTTTATAGGCGATGAATGAGATAAAGATGTGTGATGGTGTTTCTCAGAGAGTTAGTGAGAGTGGCCTTGGTCATTTGAGCCGTTGTATGACGATCGGTTTGGATCAGAACCTGATCAGTGCTTTTGTAAAGAGGTGTCAGACCGACACCAATACTTTTCATATGCCTTTCGGTGAGATTACTATTTGTTGCACGACATTCAGCGGATCCTTGGGATACGGGCGGATGGCATGAGGGTGTTTGTGGAGGGCATGGCTCGGGAGGTGGAGGATATTACGAGGGAGTCAACTTGAAGGGGAAGATGGCTACCTTTTTTGAAGTGCCTGTTACGGATGTCGTACCACCGCTTTATAAGTGTGGAGGGCTGTTGGTTAAGAGGTTGAGGAAGGTTGTGGAGTCGGGTAACCATCATGACTCGCTCAGGGCTTACATGATGATATTTCTAGGACAGAATTTGTTCTTGGACAAGTCTCGTGATAAGGTTATAGCCCGTATGTTGTCGTTGTTTGATCATTTGAGTGATATTGGCAAGTATGCTTGTGGGACCGCAACATTGGCCAACTTGTATCGACGGTTGGGGATTGCTTCGTGACGCGAGGCCCATGGTCTTAACTGTTGTTTACCATTGCTTCAGGCTTGGATATATGATTACTTTCCCAAATTATGACCCCACTGATAGAGGCTCGTCGTCAAAGGTATCAAACAATATTTTTACTAACAAACTAGCAAGTAGTAAGTACAGGTCGAATCCCAAGGGACGGTTCATCAAACGGTTATCACTAATGTCTTTGTGTCACAATTTGGGTTTGAGATGTAAACTAAACTACTATAACGAAAATGTAAATAAATGAAATAACAAGGGAAGTAAATAGAGGTGTAAACAAATGGTTAACAAATACTAGGGTGTTATGGATTCATAGGGGAATCATGGTACAATCATAATAATGAGTCAAACAAACAATCATGATTGTGTTAAAATCGAGTTGATTTATGTCTTACAATTCCTAGAGAGACTTAGATCTCGGAGTCGAGTTGGTTTATAGCTTACGACACTTAAAATGACTTGGTTCTCCCTATTCAAATATATGCATGTTCTAACAATCCTTAAGTTAGTTTATGTCTTACAAATCTTGTTGAAAACATAAAGAATCATGCTAGGTTGTCAATCAAGCATTTTATCAAACATAACATGTGCATAAGTTGAAAACACAACATACAATCATTCATATGAACCCATTAAGAATAAATCTAACCCATGATTATTCCCCTAATCCGCCACTAACCCTAACTAGGGGACTACTCACACATCATCATGGTAGACATGTCATAAATGGTGTCAAACGTTTTAACAAGCATAAACATGATGATTGAGTAAAACAAATAACAATGGATTAATTAAAGAGAAGAAATTATACCAACTTAAGATGAAAAAAGGAAATGGAAGAATAATAGAAGAAAGCTTTGATTGATGATGAAGAGTTGCCAATTCTCCAATACAAACCCAAGAATCCTTCACTTACCTTTCTTGATCTAAGATTGCTTGAACAATAATTAAGGAAAGATTAAGATGTAATTAAGGTAATTAGAGAGTAGTCTAAGCTAATATGAAGTCTCTAAGATGATGTTCCCCTTGTTCTAATTACATGAGCTATTTATATTAAGTACTAGTTTTAGGGTTAACTAAGGGCTTAAATAACGATTAGGCCCCTTAAGGAAATCCAAAGCCTTGTTAGAGCTAGAGTAGCTCATGCGGCTCCTCTCTTTGTGTGGGAGAAATCCTGTCAGCTGGCTCGCTCGGGCTTAAGGTGAACTCGCTTGAGCAGAGAAGAGCTCGCTCGAGCTCTCCCTGTTTCCTCCTTGCTTTGGTTTGGCTGCCCCCTAAGTCGTGGGGGATGGTATGGACTCGTGGTGGTTCCTCCTTATTGCCCAAAAACTTGCTTTGTTGACTAAGGCCTTTGGTCTCGGTCTCCTCTTTGATGCTCGGTCGTTCGATGCGATCAATTTAGCTCCAAAATGCTCCGATCAAGCAAGGTTAGCGCTCTTTTTCTACCAATGGCACCAAAACCTCATAGAATAGCAAATAGGAAGCTAAAGACAAGAAATGACCCTAATAATCACGTAAAAGCATGTGGAACGAGGCTAATTAGGGGGCTAAATGTGCGTGAATACGAGTCACATCACCCACTCTAGATATTATGTCGAGGGAAGACCACTTGTGGAGGCTTGGTCACGGGTTCCTAAGTTTAAGAGAAATTGGGTGTTGTTAGAGGAGTACCAACAGAGGTTGGACGGGCTTAGGGCGGTGCACGTCACATGTACCTCTTACGGTTTTGGTCCACATAGGACTTGTACGACGTCTCTCTACTCGGGGTTGATTAGATTTCTTGATATAGCGGAGTCATACCAGCCTGATCGGTTTCTCCGCCAGTACGGTTATACTCAAATTATCCCGACACTTATGCGTGTCCCGACTGTTTAGCATTGTCCGACTAAGCCGACGTCGGTTTATAGGCCTTGTTAGGGAGATTCTCCTGATTTGGAGTGGGTGCTCAGTGATGCCGAGATAGTTTTTAGAGACCGGTTTGAACTGGCCATGATGCATTTTTCAGACTCATCCGCATTACATGGTTTGGTACGGGAAGAATTCCCACCCCCACTTCTATCCTCCTAAACACCGTACTCAGTTTCGCACACTCCCTATTATTAAGTAGCCCGAGGTTTGTCGAGCTGTTACACGTCATTTCTCATATATCTACAGATAACCTACCAAGCATCAGAAGTGGCAATATGTGGAGACTTTGGTGAATGAGATGGAGCAGTATTTCATATTTTCAGGATCGATGATGGCGGAGATGATGATGACAATGATGATGATGATGATGATCCGACGGTGTAGGGTGTTTTTTATTTACTTGTTTTTATTGTTATGTATTAAAATTGATTATTTTATTTTGTTTTGCTTTTATTTATTTTAGTTTTTCTTTTATTTAATTTTATCAATTTGTATGGATATTTTATGTTTTTTTATGTAAGTTTATAACTTTTTATTTTTATTTAACATAGTTAACGGAATTTAAAATACAACTTTATAAAAAACATAGTTAACAGAATTACATAAATTATAAAAATATAGTTAACGAAATTTAAATTACAACTTAATTAAAACATATAGTTAATGGATTTTAAATTACAACTTAATTAAAACATAGTTAAGGGAATTTAAAATACAACTTAATTAAAACATAGTTTAACTTAATTAAGTTGGAATGTAAAATCCAACTTAATTATCTTCCGGTGATGAAGATGACGATTCCAGATCTTCTAGATCGTCTCTAGCCTCAATTTCTTCAGGTTGACTAGCAACATATTGGTCATAGATATCAACGCTGTCGAGTTTCTCGTTGTTGAGGTTGAACATTCTACCAGCACATAAATCAGAAAGTGTTGCGTAATCGAGCACGGTCAGTATGCACTCAAAATATTTAATGACATAACTTCGCAACCTGTGATACTCCCACATCTTTTCTGTTAATGTTGCTACAGGAATATCGAGTTAGTATATCTTGCCAATTCCCGACTAAGATGACACAAAGCCTGCCAATTGGATCATTTTCAAACAAGTACCATAAAGTTGCACTTGAGATGACTAATTCAAGACGACCCACTAACTTTGGTAAATCCAAAATGATGGAGTCAATCTTTCGTTACTACACTTTGATTTGTTGAGCATTTGTAGCCATTTTGGTATTGTTTCGGTTGTTGTGAATGGATTTGATTGAGAAATCGGGATTTATAATAGTGAATGAGATGGGTTGTTGTGATTGCAATGGATAGAGTAAGGGATATTTATAAGAAGTCTGATAACGATAACATTTTTAAAATTATAACGGTTACATATTTGAAATTATAACGGTAATATATTTGAAATTATAACGGTAAAATTTTTGAATTTATAATGGTTACGTATTTAAAATGGAAACGGTCACATATTTGAAATTGACATAATCAAAGTTGAAAAACATTATGAAAGTATTTACCCCATGTTTTCGCCACATGAGTCACCAACTCAAACCACTTGTCACTAAAAGTATCCCAACCTTTCCAAAAGTCATCCATGGTAGTTGCATCGGTCATTAGATTCCAACCGCTTTCTAGATTGTTCATCATAATATTTTTGTACCACACCAAAAGTTCCCTTTCGAGTTCTTTTTTCTCCATAGCACGGTTCAAGTGACAATGACACAACAGGTGAGCAGTGCGAGGATAAACGGACTCAAGAGCCGCGATCCAACCCCAACTCTCGATCAGTGACAAAGACTGAAGGAGATTCACCCGTACACTCGAGAAGCTCCCCTTATCTCTCCAACATCCACGCGTAACATTTTTCCGACTCGGAAGGAAGCAACACACTAACAATTAAGAACGAAGAACCACATGGTGTGACACCAACATCCTCAACGAGTAAAACATTATAAACATTGGTCTTGTAGGTCGAATCAATGACCGCTACATTGGGATAAGCACGGAATAACTTTACGACTTTCGAATGAGACATTAAAACATGAGTGAGCTCCTTTGTCTCGGGATTTGTCTTGCGTCATTCCACATACGCCGCACCTATATCTAGAGCCAATATTTGTTGAGCGGAATTCCATGTCCTTCTCATTTCTCGTGCTTGTAGGTTGGGCTTTATCGAGAGTTCTTTGATGAAGACCATATTTTATATCTCTAGGGGGAATCGATGCCCGAATTTGCTGCCTCACGTACTCTTTCTCGTTTTCATCCAAACCCGCAAAATGTCTATCCCCGTATTTGTACTTTGCTAAACGGTGGTTGTGACATCCACCATTCTCGGCGTTCAATATGTTCCAAAGTACCAACTCTTTACCATCTACATCATAATGCCTGTTTTGCACTGCTCGAACACGGAATTTACACTCACATTTAGGTTTCCCTTTCTTCTTAGGCTTATCGAGAGTGCCGGGGTTGTCGAGATCAATCTTCTTTCTCAGTAGCTCGTACCTTGAACAATTAAAGTATGAGCCCAACAACTCGGGTTGTTTACGATTTTTGGTTCCATTTGCTGCTTTCACCAAATGATGTGTCCAATTTATGTATGATTTAACCTCCTATTTTAGATCGGTTTTATTTGATTATTGCACTTTTATTAGTGTATTTGTGATCTAATTCCGTGTTCTAGGTGTTTTGCTTGTGTTTATTGTATTTTATAGGAAATGAAGCATTCGGTAGCTTTTTCCCGCCAAATGAGAAATCACCGAAGTTCACGAGGCTTAGAGGAAGCAAGACTTGATCATGAGAAGAACATTTTCGATTGATGTCCAAAGTGAAGAAATGAAGCCCAAATGCAAGATTGGATTGGTTAGCAAATGTAGCAAATGTTGAAATGAAGCCCAAAAGAGAATTGAAAGCCAAAGCTTAGGATTCCCCAAAGTACATTTACCCGGAGAATTAAGGAGAGTTAAGACGGATTTCTTGGATTCCGTATAGACTTAATGATGGCTTTATGAGGAAAAATCGGATTCCCACAATCCCGATCGGGGTTGGGTGTCCCCGATCGGGGTTGCCCCCATTTGGATTGTTTACGTTTCACTTCAAATCCCTATATAAAGGGGGTTGAATCCGACACTTAGGGATATCTTTTCACACAAGTTTAATATACATTTCTCTTATATTTCTTATGCTTAAGCACACAAATTTCAGTTTACATTTTAGTTATAATTTTCTTTAAGCATTCCTTGTTACTTCAAACAATTTCCTTTTAACATTACAAGTTATAATACTAGTTCATTTCTAGTTATTCGGGTTTTTTTGGGTTATTCTTCTTATTCGAGTTATATTTCCCTTGTTACGGTAATCTTAAATATAGCTCCAATTTGTTAATTTCCTTTGCCATTTTCATATCTAGTTAGTCTAGTTTTTATCATTTGCTAATTGTTATTCCATCCATTATACTATTATCAATATCATCATTCATCATTAGCATTTTCACATAGATATTAGTTTAGTACATGTTGTTGTTTATCCATTATAGTTATTCTCTGTATATTTAATCATTTTGTTAATTACTTATTACTTTTATCCTTAGTTATTTTATTTAGCATCTTTTCTAATATTTAGTATCATTATTTTAGCATCATCTTCATTCTTAAATATACATTTAGTTATAATTTCATTCTCATCATGTCTATTACATCATATGTTATTAATTCATGTGAGTAGTCTTTTAGTCTATGGATTAGGGTAGCCATGCATTTTTACTAAATATAAACGTTGAATTAGAATGTCATAATAATGAATACTTGTTTATATCACATGCTTGCATTTCTTTGTTAGTGTTAGGTTCTTTAACCCTCTTATTAGACTCTTCTAATATAGATCTAAGTTA
>VHZZ01035096.1:0-19659 GCA_009801015.1 Silene noctiflora
ATAAGGTTACCTCCTATTATTCTAAAGTCATGAGCAGATTAGCCTATAAAGAAAGGATCATCAACCAACAAAGGGAGAAGAAGAGAGGAGCGAAGGTCTGTTTACTGGGTACCTACTCTATGCTTTGTCACATCATTAGACCTGGAATGCTCTTAACTGTGGTTTCAAAATTTCCTGATGAAACGAGCAAAAGAATGAAGCAAGTTGTAGCATACCTCAAGCAAAGCGTCCTTTGCTCCCGTCTATAATTAGAGTGATATGCCTTAAATAAAATATTCCGACTTGCGGCTATAATATCGCGGGTAGATGGTACGGGAAGTAGGTCAAGGTAGTCCTATGAGTTTGCAATTGTAAATAGTAAATCCCCAAGAATGCCCATAGAAATGGGTGCTAGACCTCTTTTAGCGAGTAGCCATATATCGTATTGGATCACGTGGATACAGTATCATAGTATAAGGTAAGTGTGCAGAGTGGGTGGCGTAGTCTTCCTCGATCCATTGATGAAGGAATAATTAGAAGATAGAATTATTCCGCAATAAACTTTTTTTAGTTTTTTCTTCAATGAAACGTTCCCCGCGAACACTTGGGTTTTTGATGATGACTGCACCAAGTAAGCCTTTGATGGGCCAGTTTCAAGGGATACTTCTTCCAACGGCGGTATCACCAGAAACTGCTTTAACGGTAATTTTCTTATAAACCTTGCCCTATATTACCGGGTTTAGGAAAGATTCCGAAAAAAGTTTCTTTCGATCGTCGAAAGCTGCCTTTGAATTGGTATCGATTCTGTCTTCTATCATATAAATATCCTCAATATTTTCTTACTTCAGGTCTTCGACCTCATCATCTTCAGCTGACATTCCAAGCCAAAAAAGAAAGGTATTCTACCACGTCGTAAACGGGCCTTGTACTAAGCCACCCCCCTGTAAACCAACTGTTATTTGATGCTCCCGCTAATGATCTTGCCCTGGCTTGTGAAACAAAGCTCACAGGCATCAACCCCCCCTGGATTTCCCTAAAAGAGTTTGAGTGCTTTCTTCTTTGTCATTCGTGGACGTACCCGCGCGAAGAGATAAGAGAGTCGGGAGCGGACTAGCTCTTCTATATGTGAACGAAGCTCGCGAACAAAATCTTATGTGTTCAAAAGAACTCCAAACAGTGAAAGGGCTAAGTATTCCTTCTAATCCCGAAGATTTCAATTAAATTTCTTGCAATTCTACCAAATAGTTTTTAAACCTATTTTTCTGGGTGAAGCATAAGAAGGTGCAACTAACCTCGAATTCCACTGCTGTATCGAGGAGCTTATCGTTAGTAGTTCCAAAAGTCAAAGTTCTTGATGCGAACTAGTAAAATCCGCGGCAGAGGTCAAAGCTTTTTGATAGTAAGTTCAACTCCTGCTATAAGTTATACAAGAAAGGATTTGTGCTTATAAGAATAAATTTGCGAGTAGGTAAGGAAAGGTAGAAAGGGGCGGGCTATACAGAACTGACAACTAGTCTTCTCGGGCGGACCCCAGATTCTTAGATAGGTCGTTTCTTCTTGGCTAGTCACGAGCAAAAAAGCAACTAAAGTTTGGTGGCTTCTTTCTGGTCTTTCTCTTGTTGATAACTTAAGAAGCGCTCTCCCAGCACCCGCCCATGAGTACCTACCTACTCGTAGGCTCAGCCCACGGACTCGCGTCGTTATCGCTATTCCCCAACTTCGCTTAAAAAGCGCCTCTCCGCCTCGTCTTCTTTTTCCTTCCTTTCATAGTCTTCCAAAGAACCTTTGTGTAAGAGCTGCTCCTGTGCCCTTTTAGTTCTTTGTTCGTCTTTTTTGCAATCAAGCTGGTCGTCAAAAGTCAATCTACTTTCACATTAGGTATATGATGTTCTGAGCTAGGATCAAACCTCGATCTTTACGTTTTTTCTCAGGATTTTGGCTTGTTTTCTAATTTCCATTCGTATGAATGGGCCTTTCCAAAGGTTACTTTTTCTTCAAACCGATGATTTTAGGAATGCAAAAGAATTTTCCTCACAATTGAATTGGGTACAAATAGACACAAGTAGCGATGAGAATAGTAAAAAGTCGCGGAAAATAGAACGGATCTAGCGGTACTAAATTTACATTCGTTAATTGGTCTGGTCAATTATTATCTGGATGCTATAGGTTACAATTCTAAAAAAGCAATGTTGGAATTGGATTAGTATCAAAGCAAAGGAATCCATATCCTTTGCCAAATTCAGAATAATAAAGTATATAATATTCTTATTGGTTTGGCAAACTAAGTCTCACTCTTCTCATAAATAAGTAATCGTTACTAATATACCTGCTTTCAGAAGGACCCCAATTGGAGGAATCAGAGTCTCTCAATGACTCAGTCTATATGCTTTTGCTGCATTGGAATTAAGACTCTAGCCTTGCTAAAAGTGGGTTCAGTCGAAAAAACACGGTCTGGAAGAAGCTCGACTACTAGGAAGGGGGAAATAAACAGATTAGGGTTCTTAAGTACTATGCCTTTACCTTTACCTAGCCACCTAAAATAAGAAGGAAGAACAACTCACACGAAAACAAAATAAAAGCGCACTTTTTACAAAAGTACAAGACAAGAGGGAATAACATCCTACCTCCACAGATTCGGAGTCAGAGGAACAATGCTTTCTCCCCTTACAGATTCGCGAACCAAAACAACGAGCAGGCACTGGGGAAAGAAGAGGTTAACGAAAGAAAAATGGATAAAAATACGAATCAGAGACATTAGCGCGCAGCGTGGGTGCGTCCTTAAAGGCCTTCTAGGCCGCCTAAAATAAAAGGGCGAAGGACGATTGCTTACATTACTCACCAGAAAGACACAAAATTCCCCCTTGGGGCTTCATCCCACATAGACAGAAGAAGCTGGAACGGAAAAACCTCGGTATGGTCTCAGGTTCGAAAAAGTAATTGAGAGAGAGTAGATATTTATTAAGCGTATACCTCTTGAAAAAAGAAGTAATTGGCCCCTCAAGGCGAATCTTTCCTATTTTTTAGGAGGCGCACCCGTCTGAGAAGTGTGTGCCAAGTCGACCCCGGCTTTCGGGTAAGAGAAATTGCAAGGAATCGTCTCGTAGTATGTGCCCATCCCACTAAAACTAGAATCAAGACCTAATGACCAAGCTTTGCATATCCAAGCGCTCTCCAAACACGGTCTGGAAGGAAGCTCAGCATACTAATTAGAACAAGTACGAAGGAGAAGATCCGTAGTAGCTCGACTGACAAGGAAAGGATCCGTCAACGAGATGCGACAACCTAGAGAAGCTTCACCCCTAAAACCTAATCATCCTTAGACTAACCACGAAACAAGAGCAATCTAAAAGAAAGAAGAAGGTTACCAGACCTTAACCTGAGTCTCCGTTAAGAACGGCAATGAGCGACGTTTCACACAGCGCACGATTACATGGATAGTCTCGGGCGAGAGGGAGGACAGTGTTTACGATCATCCGATTTGAGCAGCCCAATAGGCAGCGTATTAAGACATTGAACAATTTCTCACGCTCCTCAAAAGCCCAAAGGAAGGCGGGCGAGTTATTTCACAAAAAAGCACTTGTATATATATTGCGCGCGTAACATTGCATCCCATAGAAAAGCAAGTGCTATCCAAACCGTAAAAAAAGGTAAAGGTCACCCACAGCTGGACTTCCCACTAAAGTTAACTTATTAGACACAAGACACAGGATGAGAAAAAGAAAGGGTTTATACCTAAAGTCAATTGTTCCTACAAAAGGGTAAGCTTCTTTCTGAGCTTACTCTTTTCCAGTCTCTCGGACTGGTCGAAAGCGAAAGATTTTTTGTCCGCCTCCCTCTGAGACGCTCCTTCCCTTTTGCCTCACACTGACTTGCCTTGACATAAGTGAGTGTAGTTTACTGGAATGCTCTTCTCTTTCGGCAAAGCTCTTGTTAGTGTACAGTTCTGCTTTGTATACTTCGCCCTAGACTCAACTCAGTTACCTTTCATCTTTCTTAAGCTCTTTTCTGGTGCACTCGCTTTATACTTATTTCCGCGGGAGACAAGTGAAGACGCGGTTTGGCATCCTCCTTACTTAGCACCTCTTCCTTCGGTCGGCATGGTTCTCCCAAACGCCCAAGTATACTAGACTTTGTTCATGTTCACCTTTTCTGATTGACAGATGGTACCGCTACTGAAACTGAAAAGGCTTTGATTTACTTTTTTTCTTTTTCTCGTGGCTTTGGTGCGACGTAGCTCACTGACGACTGGTCTATCTCTTTCCCTCTCACCTTCTTACAGATCTTTTCAAACTTTGTCAAACTGACTTCTTCCCTACGCAAGTCAAAGGGATAAGTTGCTTGCTTTAAGGCGTAAAGACTCTAGCTTGGCTTGATGGTTTTCCATCTTCGAATGAGAATTAAGAGCTCGAACCATGTAGAACTTATCGCCGCTACTGTCGGCATTGATTCTAATTGTAAGCTTTGTTTTAAGCTCACTTTGGCTACGATTGATTATTTAGGTCCTGATCGCCCACTGAACGAAAGAGTTTTTTCCTAGTTCCATGACTTACTAGTTACAGTGCTCTTCTTCACTCACGAAATCTTGCTGGATGTCAGCCCCTTGTGATTCCTTTTTTAGTCCGGGCCGCGGTGTCTCAGTCTGGCCGATCACCGGCTAATGATCAGCACCTACTTGTTAATTGAAGCGGGCTCATCAAGAAAGCGCTCTTGATTTTTTCTTCCTTCTTACGGGGAAAGTGGATAATGAAGAATCACGACCTACCTCGGGCCATAGACATTATACGTTCTACTGAAATAAATGGATTTCGCGCTATATCCGATCTTGATTGGCCTTTAACTTCGATCCACTGAATTGGCAAAGTTCTTTGGTGAGTTGGGTCGGCTTTTTCTCGATCGGTTCGGGTCAACTCTACTCTTTCTCGATCCGGCTTCTTTTTACCGGCCTACCCAAGGGCAAGGCGGGTAGGTGGTCTGGTCGCCTTTTCATTTAGAGTGAGTGACCTTCTCTTAAAGAGATGAGTAAAGAACTTTTTATTAACCATATCCAGCTTCTTAATTTTTGATCGTTAATTTCGTTTATATTATATATGTAAAAGTAAGTTAAAAAAGACTGAATATCCCGTAGAAGCACTACTTCTTCTGAGGTTCAGACTATCCAAACGCAGCCAGTACAGGGGTTCACCGCAAAATCAATTGAAGAATTTACCGCCGAAGGAGTAAAAGACTTGGAACGAGCTTAAGAAGTACTTAGAGAATGAGTCGCATCCCAATCCTGTAGTATGTGTATCGAAGCTTAGCCAACTCCCTTCTTTATTCCCGATCTAAAGTCAAGCCTATTTGTTCTTGGACGAAGCAAAGAAAGAAAAAGTCAAGATTCTACACTGTCTGTTTAAAAAAAGGAGCCGCAACTTTAGGGTATTCAGGTCAGACAAAGGTTTCGTCAAAGTCAAAGAAAGACTTGGGATAGTAATCTTGCCCCGTGGTAGAAGTCATCCCTGATTCATCAAACGAGCACGTGTCTACTTTTTCGGGTAATTGACCGCCAAGTTGGAAAAGTGTCCAAAACAGTTTTTTCAATCTCTTTCAATCAAAGAAGGCAAATTTTCCTTTATTGGAGTTGGAGTAAAGGCAAAGCAAAGAAAGGCTTATCTTGGCGCCCTTGTAGCATAGGAAGGGGCTGCTGCGTCGTTCGTAACAGAAGACTAAGATATACAGAGAGTAACTCATCCTTTGATGGCTTTCATACAAGGGAGTCCTTTTTTCGTGCCCTTGACCCCCACCCCGGCTTTCTTCGAAAAAGCGTTCACCAAAAGAGATTCATTTGTTTTAGTTTTGAATGTCCAACTTAAAAAAAAAGCCATGCTCCAGCGACTTCTAAAGCTCTTCCACGCGCATAAGCGCAGGAATGCTACCCTCCCCCCTTAGATCTGACTTTACCCATTATATTATAAGAATTGACAGGTTCATATTTACTTGAAAGTGGGACCGCTGCCTCTTGACTCACCGCTTATTCTACTACCCAAAGCTCAAAGCCCGGCCCGGAGAGAAGAAAGCTACTACTTACGCTTTAGTTTGATGCTTGGAGCTTATAAAGAAAGGTATGAAGTTGACTGACGTGCTCCTATATAATAGAATAGGCTCGAAATGACCGCCAAGGGATAGTAAAGAAAGCGAGCAGAAGCAAAAGCAAATGGCGTTCGGTCGACTCTGATTCTGAGTTCGGATCGTACGAAAAGAGTGCACGATCAATAGTCAGCTTAGGTAAAGCCAGTGCCAGGCAAGTTGAATCCGGGGGTACGCAATAAGGCTGATGCTTCTACATTCTTTAGACGCAGGTAAGGAAGTTTGGTCAAGCAAGAGGCAAAGTCAGATTCAGGGGTTCGATCCCAGGCTAAAGTGCCGCAAAGGATTGAAACCAAGTCCGACTACCAGCTACTAAGATTAATTCAGCCAACCAAGAAGTACTCTCGTACAATCTTATTTGGAAAAAGCATGCTCACTGCCTCTTACCTTCTTCTGACTTATACGCGGGTCAGTAAAGAAAAAAAGCTCCCTTTTACCTAGAGGTCTCATCTTCTATCTAGTTGGTCGAGCTTTAGAATAAAATAATAGCACCCTCCGGATCGCTTTCCTATGCTCGGCCTTTTCGAAGAGGAACTCCTTCTCATAGAGTGATAATTAAAAGAGAAAAGTAAAAAGAAAAAGAAGGGCTCTCCTACTCTGATTCTCTTATGTTATAGATAAGACCAACTAGGAAGTCTGCTTGCCAATTCTTATCTTAAGGCAAGTTTCTTGTCAAAATGTATGAATCAAAATGTATGAAGCGAGTAATGTAGAGAATAAAAAGGGTGTTGGCGATTGTGTTGACGCTAAAGTCTGACTTTCGATTCTAACCTCGTAAAGCTAAAAATTCTTATTCTCACTCAAGGAACTCTAGGCAAAGCCAAGTAATTAGACTTTTCAAAACAGCTTCTCTCTTCTTCCTAAAAAAGAAAGGGGGAAAGTTGTGCTAATTCATCGATCATTCTCGGCCCGGTAGCTGATCTAGCAATGAAAAGGAATGTTTTTTAACTTCAGTTAGCAAGTTTGAAGTCGTCTTCTTTTGCTTTTGGTATCCGGGAAGTCAAAACAGAATAGAAGCCATCAGCGGATGCGGTGTACGGGGGAATCTGCCAGAGCTGTCAATCTTTTTTATGGAAAGAGCTTTCTTCTTCCTACCTTTCTTTCCAGCCGCTTTTCCTATAATGATTTATTCACCTTTTCTAAGCTAAGGGACGAACTAAACAAGACAAGAGAAGGATGCCTATGCTTAGTAGGAAAGATTCCGCCCAAGAAATGCAAGAAGGTTTATTTCATCGGAGATTGCTTGAATATGTTACGCGCTACGTTTGTCAAGAGAGATTTATACGAAGAGAAAGCATACCCCCAACTGCCATTACAGAGACTTCCCTCCTTAAGCCGGGAGTCCCAGAATAAAAGAGAGAATCCCCAGGCTTTTTTCATTGCTTTCGCCCCGTACCTAAGCGTCTTAGAAGAGAAGCCAGTAATATCCACCGTTTACAATAAGGAGAAGGATTTCTATTTGAATCCTTACTTACTATGGGGGTCCCAGCTGCTCCAACCGCTGAGAATGCTACGTCATAAGACTTGAGTTCCGGTGGTCATTTTTCCTACTAAGAAAAGAGGGGGAACGTGTCCTATATAAGAGAACTTTAGAAAGGTCGAATTTCTACAAGAAGTCCTAAGAAAGCAAGAAAAGAAGAGTTCACGTCTTTCTATTTTCCCCTACCCTACAGAAAAAGGGGCATCGGCTTAGTAATGAAGAATCAAATTCTAAGTTTCAAAGTAAAGAAGAATCTCGGCTTGCGTATTAAGCCAACAATATGCGCCTTCTCCTTATACGAACCGCAGCATGTCATCACGTCTAGCTCGATCATTATATAGTCAAAGCCTCGATCCACCCTTTATTCTTTTCTATGTTTTCGGGGTCCAAAGTGCATGTTTTGATCGGTATTCTTCTTCAACACGTGTGATAACCAGCTCAATTCTTTGACCTTGATTTGATATTTTATTTGATTAAGGCTCATTTCAACCAATTCCGACCTGGCAGCTTTTTTTCGATTCAACTTGCATCTTGTTTCGTGTAATGGTCGCATAAAAGTTACCATAGTGTGAGGTTCTTTCTGGGACTTGCCCAACAAGGTAGAGGATCAGTCCTTGCTTGCTACCCATCCACCCAACCCCTTGACCTAGATTAGCTTTCTATCCGGCCGGTCAGTCATGACAAGCGGTAGCCTTATTATATTATGAATTCCGAGCCTAATTGATGTTTTTCTGGCCTCTGGGTTTGGTCGAGCCTACTCATCTTCAACCCTTGTGAGATGTGCTTTTCATCTCTACCCGCTTTCATCTAATCAGAATTCTTAAGCAGTCTAGGTATGACTGGAAGGGGCAAGGGCTATTAAAAAAAAGAATCAGTAGAGTCACATGGTAGACTACTGGAGCGAAAGTGATGTCTGAAAAGAGTCAAAGAGGCGCTTCCTAGGTTAAGCACAAAATGTGAATGATAGAAGGAGAGAGGATTCGGTTCTGATTCTTTCTTGTAGATTGAAAAGTCTTTGAGGTCGGCATCCGGGAAGCTCCCGTAGTAGGGGTTCAGTTTTTGCTTGACGACTCCCAGCCACATAAGTCAAGATTTAAGAGACCAGCAAGGTCACACTCACAGCCGAGAATTGTATCTATGATCCCACTCTTTCTTTGATCCACGCAGCAGCGTAAGGAAAAAGCCGCCGCCTTACTTACTTACTATGAGCTTCTGCCCTGTCGAGCGAAGAGAGAAATAAATGAGGATCCTTTTGAGGCTTTGCTTTATCCATACCATAAAGGAAGGACCATAAAGGAAAGGGGGCACGCACCCAGATAGAAATACAAGGGAGAAGCTGTCTGCGAGCTTCGTTTTGACATCTCCGAGGGTGATAGGCCACTAGACAAAGGCGCCGAACTATACCTTCCTCGCCTCGAGAAAAAGGATCCTATAGTACGGACTATGGTTATGCCGTTTTCGGGGGCTTTATTGATACGTGAGCTAAGGCCATTACGTATGCAAGGGCCAACCCTTTCCTTTAACTTAAAAGAAAGCAAAGGACAGATATTCATTAAATGAATTTAGCTCGCGCGAGCCCCACGCCCAAAGACCCTCGTCGGGGTATATTCTCCCTCTTGATAAAAGCCTATACCTACCCTTAAGTCTTATTATAGTGTAGATTCCGAGATTGAATGGATGCCTTCTAGGCTTCGTTTCGGGCAAAAAGGCCTTTTCACTGTCAAAGTAGTTTGAAATATCTAACATTAGTTGAAATGGATGGGGCCGCCTAGGCCTATTGTTATTGTTTGCTACACTAGGATTGAAATCTTCCTGTTTTAGTATAGGGTGCGATAGAGTTCTCTTCCATAATAAGTATATGAAGGGCATACTTTTACAGTTAGAGGATAGAAATGCAGCAGAGAAGCTTCTTGTTTCGAGGGGCATGCATGCCAATAGCGTTAGATTAAAGGTAGGTTACGTTAAGCCATGTCGGAAGGTCGGACCATTACAAAGGTACCAAACCAAATCAAGCTTTTAATAGGAAGAAGTGGCTTCAGTTCTGTCTTTCTCGTCTCCTTCGGACAGTGAGGGCCATTCCTATTCTAGTGGTAACGTTAGTGGCACCACGTCCTATTAGTTTAGCTAATATTGGCAAATTCTAAGTAGTAACAAAGAGAAGGATGAGTTCGGGTTCGCTCCTACTCGTCGAGACATTACGCAGCCAAGCAGTGCGCTTCTCTCCTTTCATAGTCAAAGGAATCTCTGTGCTAAGGAATGCTGTATTTTAGTCCTCGAATGGAAGCAGGAATGCCTTCGTTCTCTGAGTTATAGACCTCACTCGTAAGCTAGCACAACGAATCCTTACTTGACTTTATATATGGGTATCAGTCACCAAAGGGAAGGGTACGAACGGAATTTCATTCTACTTTACTTGTATTTGTAGTTCAATTATTAAAGAGTGCAAGTCGCAGTGGAAATAGATACGTATTTGACTTACCATGGATAGGCAAGTAAAGACTTTTCCCGGCACACGACGCTTTAGTACTGTCTGACTAGAGTAGCCGGGTAGTGTTTTAAAAATATTTCTTCCTTTTTTCACAATCTATAATATAAAGAGAATTCTAATGTAGGATGTATTGAATGGTGTAATTAATAGAGCCGTGTAGCGCCGTAGCCTAGTGAATGTTCAAAGCGTTGCGTAGCAGGCTTATTAAGAATATAATATAAAAGGAAGAATGTGATCACATACAATCATCTCATGTAGAAGAATCGCCGATGTTTTAAAAAGACCGAAGTGGTGACAAGCAAAGCTCCCCTAAATATGAGAGTACTGCTAATGCCTCATGAACTTAGAAGTGTTTCAAGGTGGAACTTTCCCCGAATCGGATGAGACTGCGACCTATTATTAGGAAGCGAGCAGCGAAGAGCCCAGACAAAAGAACAAAGACAACGAACGGGAAGAGTCTCCCAAGAAGACAAAGAGCAAGCAGAAGATGCAGGTTCGACAGAAGAAAGGCATAGACCAACCAGTAAAGTACACCAGGGAAGGAGGATTGAAGCCTGCCCTAAGTCAAGCCCAAAGTGCCGTTCGATCGAGAATAAGAAAGCAAGAAAATGGGACTTACCAAAGTGAGATCGTAAAAAAGGATAAAGGGAAGGGCATGGCATAGCAGTTGCGCGAAAGAACTAAAGAATGTGAGAAGCCGGGTTTAAAAGCGTAGTTAGCATGTGAAATGACTTCACTTCAGAAGGATGAGCGGGTTGAAATATCCGCCACTGGACCTGTATGGCTAGGGGCTTTCCTCGTGATTTACTAGTCTATCATCTTGCCTGATCTGAGGAATTTGAGGCCGTGGCAGTAGGTTGAGAAGCCTTTTTCTCTCTTAGCTTTGAATATGAATCTTAAGCTGACAGAACGGACCCTACTCCGGCTTCTGTAAGAAAATAGCTGCGGACAAAGGCTAAGTTGACGTAGGCTCACCTACTCTTTTCTTTCTTTCTTGTTTTCTTGTTTCGAGGAAAGAAGTCTGTATTAGCACGAAGAAGTTTCAACACTTTCTGAGAAATGAAGCCGCCGTTGATAAGGCTTTAGTCTTTTGCCGATCTAAGAGAAAAAGTGCAACGTAACTTCATCCTATCTATGGTCCTAGTAAGTCGCTTAGCATGGGAATCTGCCTTGCCTTCTTTCTATTTTTTATTTGAGAAAGGATCAAAGACTGAGAATGGTAGATTTAGAGACCCAACTTCCTATCCTACCGTAACGTGCTTGCATTCTTCCTACTCAAGACCAAGAAAGGCCTCAAGCGCCGCGTAATCTTTTGTGAGGAATGCCCCGGCTCATAACGCCCGTCTTGTCTTCAAAGACTTTTTGCCGAAAAGATAGTATGAGGGCCAGTCTTTGACAAAGAACTTTCTTTCGTACCTAAGTTAAATAGTAAATACAAGACTTGGCCCAAGCTAGTTGCTTTCTTCTTGTCCACGTCAATCTTTCTCTTTCTGACCCAACCCCTCCTTTCCAGCATCCCTGTGTCGCAAGGGCGAAGTCAAAACCAGCACTGATCTTCATCCATCCTGGAGTCAAGCAAGAAGTACGGTGCCAGTTAAGCTTCATTCTCAGCCATTGAATGTTTTTTTTTGATGATTAATTACCAATAGAATATTCCCAGCCCAAGGAGTCCTTCCTAGAGAGAGCTTCTACAATGAGAGGCATAGTCCAATTTTGCTTGCTATTCTTGCTGCTTTAATATCAATCACCAACTCCATTGCACCTATTTTGTTTTAATTTAAGAATTTTAGATTTCATGTTATTTTTCTCGATCATGGAAGAGGCTTGTCTTTGACTAACCTGGCTTACGAAGTGAACGATCGAAGTTCCGAAGCGAGAGTATAGGGCAGGCTGATGCTTCATATCAATAGCTTGGAAGTAGGTTCGTGATTGCGAAAGAGAGCATTTCTTGATATAAATTGGGGAAAGCTGCCCTTCTTTTCTTTGATTTTACTTTGCTTTTTTGGTAGCCCAAGGAGGGTCATATTTGATATGAAAGGCCTAATAAACAATTAAAAGCCTCGGAATCAATCATAGCGATATTTTTTTTATGCGAAAGAGTAGGCAAGATAATTGGTCTAGTCAGTACCCTTTCTTTTTCTTTTATGATCTTATGAGATGAATGATTTCTTCTTTCTTTCCCGTAAGGTTTGCTCACTCGTAAAAGGAGATAGCCAGTCTTGCATAGTGGGATACTAAAGTGAGACGCAGTTTACTGCTCCTCTTCGAGCTATAAACTACCTTAAGGGTGGATCTGGGCGCGAAGTCTCGTATGACTGTCGAAAGGATCAACCTCGCGAACGAAGTTTCTTAAAGATAGATGTGAATTAATTAATATATGAACGAGAATCCCCTGTTATAGGCTGGCCAGTGCCGTCATTCCCCGGCTTTGGGGCCGTCCTCCTTCCTTGAGAGCAGAGTGCGCCTTGTTCATTGGCACTAAAATGTGCTCTTTTTTCTTTATCTTGAATTCAGAATCATAATATAGAATGACTATGCAAGTCATCTTCTGAGACTGATGTTTTAAATTGACTTGCTTTCAATCAAATGGTGGAATCTTCTATAGAATTTTCTTAGGACTCACAGACGAGATAAGACTTTAGCATGAAACTGATGTCTTTGGCTCGAAACGATGGAAGAGACGGCTAGTGTGTTATCAGTGTCGTACGAGATTGAGATTCTAAGTTCCAATCGAATTCTGCGAAATCATACTATTGTGAGATAGAATAGGAAATGGCAAAGATCGGTAGCTGGGTTGGCCCGAAAGAAGGTGAAGGTTATAGCTTGGCTAGATGTCAGAAGTGTGTTGGCGTGTCAAAAGGAAGCTTTCCCTTTTAGCTAAGAAGTTCTGTTTTTATTGAAAAGAATTAAAAGTATGAGTCAGCGAGTGTACGCGAGGAAGTTTATAGTTCGGCTAAAAGGATAAGAAGTTAAAGAGAGTCGGCTATTCGGGAGAGGAGTGAGACACCTGTTCATTCCGCTCATCTTGTTGAAGAAGACGAGTCTATGGTGGACCCTTTTCGATTGTAGGCTAGCATGGATATCCTCCGAAACCTCGTCTTCGATCAACTATCTTCTTTCTTTTCTCCCCTGGATTGGGTCAAAGCATGAATAGATTTCCTCCCATCGTCGTCATGGTCAGCTCTTTTGGGGGGTGTTTGGTTTACTATTCTTTCGCTAAAGGAGAAAGGCTCCGGTGCATCAGCTCGGGGGGGCTGGTAGCCTTTACTTTAACAGCAAGTGCGCTTTCTTAGTGGAAGTGAGTGAGGGTTGCTTTTGCTTAATTTATAGGATTAGATTCCGGATGGCGGAGATCTAGCTTGAGGAGATCTAGCTTGATCGGATATAGACTTGGTTGGTAATTTTTTTTCCTATTTCTTTTCCCAGCATAGCCAGCTGTATGAGTTTGGTAGGCCCTCTTTCTTTATTATTAAATATAAGAAGTCTAAGAAGAGAGCAATTGAGACCAACCCCGGTACAAATGCCCGTGGTAGATTAACGAAAGAGAGAAGCACCTCGTGAAGTAGGCGCTAATAGGCTCCCGGCGAACCTAACGAATTGAGAGACGAACTCGATTAACTATCAAGAATACCGGATAATCCCTATGAATGGTCATAGCTATAGAAGTGGTTAGAAGAGGGTAAAGCAAGAAGCAGAACCCAACTTATCCCTTTCCATTCTCCAAAACTTAGTCTTTCATCCCGAGGTACCGTTGTGAATTCTCTATACTGGCATGTGAGTGGGTAATCACTTCAATGCACTCCTTTCTTGCTTCCTAAATTCCCGGGATCGTTCATAATCTCGGTCAAAATCATACGTAAAACCTGGGGTATCGGCACGAACCTGATAGAGATGGGCGTCGTATCACGTCGGAAAGAAGAAAGCTGGAACAGAAGGGGCCTAGATTGATTATCGAACTTGATTACCTAAGATAGAGTAAGAACCTTCCTCCTTTATTATTTAATTGTTAAATTGCGTAGCCTTAAATTCGTTACGGATCTCTTATCAATAAAGCCAAGCTAAGTAAGGCTTGGTTAAATCTTTGAGAAAAGCATACGAATGCGGTCTGACTCTTTTTTAATTTATTCTTTTTTCTCATGTTCATTAGACGAATCGTGAGTTAGGAGATAAAGGCCGGTTGCTCCTTCTTGGCCAGTAGGAGGTGAATGACTCGATTTACACGGGATCATATAGAGTGGGGAATAGGCCCGAAAGTGAAAGACTCGCATAAGAATTTGGCATGATCCATCCTTTTGGGGGCTCCCGGAACTCGAAGTCAGCATTCTATTCTAATCTTAGGCCTTCATCCCAAGGTTAATGCCTTCACCACTTAGACTTACGTGGATAAGAGCGCCTCAAGTAACCTCGTTCTCCGGTCGAGTCATCCTTCGCTTCAATACCAGAAAGTGAGACGGATTCTAGTGAAGAAGCATTTTTTCCTTTCTTATGAGCAGGCCGAAATCGGACTTCTTACCGCGAAAAAGTAGGAATTTAGGTTCGCTCGAACTATAGTCTTAGTTAATTAAAGTAGTAGCAAGCAGGTGGCACTCTAGTTCTTTGGCCAGGTATCATAACATAAAAGAAATATGTCATTTACAAGCATCCTAGTTCAGCGTGCACCATCTCTTGTCTCAATCCAGGGCCGGTGCTTTTCAAGCGGATTACGCCGGAGGGTCATCCAGTGCTTGTTGAGCCGAGAACCCAACATTCAGTATACCATACTACAAAGAAAAAGATCCTTAATTTTAATTTCTTCAAGGCGGGTAGCAAAGTTGAGCATGAGTACGACGAGAGCCCTCTCCCATAAAAAGAAAAAAAAACTAAAAACTGTCAAAACCCAAGCCGCATTTTTCTTAGTCGGGTTTTAGCCTCGTTCAATGGATTAGATATCGAGAGACCAGAACCCTATGCCCACTATTTCAGCCGATAAAGACCTAGCTTACTTCTTTCGCAAGCGAGATCACCCGGAAGCTCTCAAAATTCTCTTTACTTCTGCCTTTTCCGTTGTCGGAGCATAGGCCTGCTTCGGGGATTGAAACGGTAGCAAGAGGATTTTCGGATTTCTTTTTTTTGTTTTGACTCCAAAGACAAAGAGTGGACAATGGATAAATTCCTTCTCGGGTGTAAGGCAGGAAAGAGGAGGAAGTTTGGCTTCGTCTCTTCCTACGGTTCAGTCAAGATTGACCCGGTTTGGTGATAAATTCGCGCTTGAAGGTAGAAAGCAGGCTTTATGAAGAGATATGCAGAGAAAGGGTTCTCAAGTGCATGCTCCTAAAGCGGCATTTCATGCCCAAAAGCATATGCCTAAAGAAGTTCCTTTGAAAAGTAAAAAGTAACGCTATCAAGATAAAGAAGCCTCGGTTCGTCTTAAACATATGTCTGCTTATAAAGCTCCTCTATGCTCAGAAAAGGACACTCTAAAGAGAGAGAAAGAAGCGGCGGGTCTGACTTTTACTGCTGGACTGGCCGGAAAGAAAGCTTGAAATTAGGTTGGTTAAAAGCTCTCTTCTCTTTACTTTCCTAAACCCTCAAGGCAAGGGCTAGCTTTGCTGACCAAGTAAGTAGCTGACTCAAGAAAAGATGTAGCAGTCGTGCGATTTAGCATGTGGTTGAAAATAGATAAGCAGGTCAAAATCTAATATACTCCTGCTCCTCCTTGCTTTTTTCACTCTTCTTAACCAAAAAGCAAAGCTGGTTTGTAATGTTCATCTTCCGAGGACCTTTTCTTTGCCAATCTTTAATTTCTTTTTGAGGCATGAATCTGACTTAGCAGGCGAAAGGCTCCATTTTAAGCAAGTCAAGTGTCAAGTAAGGAATGAAATTAATTTATGAGGTTGGTCTTCTTCAAGAGAAAGGCGCCTGATAGCTGGCTCACTTGCTTCTTCGTCCACGATTTCTACTTACCTTTCTTTTCCTTTGCTAAGTTGGAATTGGTGTGATACCGATATACTTCGTCGAAGGGCGTTATCCATCAAGCATCAAGCTTCGTTCGTATCATCCGCTAAAGCTTAAGCTTTATTGTATAGGCCAACCCGTGAGCCGCCCGCTGGAGAGGTCTTATCCCAAACAAAAGTTGCATCTTCCAATTCCGAGGGACTGCAGTCAGGCAATCCCCTGTTTGGAGTGGTGAGGTTTACGCCCCGGTTGCTTTATACATAACGGCTTCCTCTTACCCCGCTGTTGAAATAAAAACGACCTAAACCCCTGCCTGCAGAAGTCAATCAGACCATAAAATTAAGATTAATTAAAGATTAGCGAAACGAAGCACAGGAAGTGAGTTGGCGATCAAAGTGCCCTTAACAGTGCTAGAAAGGAAAGCAAAGCGTGGTCTAATTCTCATCTTTGGTATGCCCACCACCTCGATCGATCTCTATGATCAGCAATTAGGAAGCAGTCTTTCTTTTTGGGGCTTCGTCTCCGAACCTTCTGTTGACTTAGTAATTTCTATTGTACTCGAAAGGTAAGTCAAGTAGGTCGTTATGTTCTAAAATGTCAAGTAGCTTTCAATTAGCCTTTGCTTTGACAAAGAGAGCTTGTTCTTTATAATATAATAAGAAACCTCGCTTTTAAGATTTGGAAAAGGATTGTATTTTCTTTATGGCTTAGTAAAAAAAGTCCAAAAATATAAACTCTTTAGAGCATTCACCTGAGAAGTTCGTACCATTTCCCCACTGCACCTCTGATTCATCATAGCCAACCAGCCACATGTGAATCTTTCCTGACCTAAGAAAGATCGAAGCAAAGAAAAGCAAATCAAAGGGTGGGCCTTGCCTAAGAAAAAAGCAAGAGACGATTGGCATGCTGTTGGGTGGTAAGCTCCCCCTGGTGTAGCAAACGAGTGCAGACCTACGGCGTAATTAAGAAACGAGCGAAAGACCTCGTCCAGAGGAAGATGACGCATATTTGTATAAGATAGAATTAGCCAGCTCGAAAAAGAAAAGATGCCAATTCCGTATGAGAATACCTACCTTATATATAGCTATAGCCGGCTTCGTCCATTTGAAAGCAAGCTGCTTTATCGGAGGGAAAGCTGCAATTATGGAAACTCGAGAATCATTTTATTTTGTGTAGAGTGGGATCAAAGATACAAGAATCGATAATAGAAATAGGTTCAAAGTTAAAAAGAAGGAAGAAGGAGCTTTTTTCTTATAACATTGCTTTTTGCTTTCTTTTGGAATTTTCGAATCGATCCTCAATCGACACCCTGGATATACATACCTAATTATGCTTTAAGAAAACTACTTTCCTTACTTGCTTATTCCAGAGGATCCTATCTGTGAAATCCTTTCTTTCTCTCTGATGAGCTCAATTCCTAAGTGCCCTTTCTTTTCAATTATGGCAAATTAGAGATGAGACTTCACTCATCAAAAACTTCGAGCTCATGTTTTGGGTTCACTAGATTCCTAGCCGAGACAAAAGTCTTAAAAAATTCTATCTTCTTTTCTTGTTGAATCAATGGAGGGCCCCCTAATGGCATTACTCTGACTTTCTCGCTAATTAGCATTCCTGCTTTTGAGGAAGATAAGAAAGTCTTAGGTCAAAAGCTACGGAGCTTAGAATACGTGCCTAGATACACTGACGACGGAATAATTTAACTTTAAACCTAGAAAAAGAGGTTTTCATTTTAGAAAGCTTTCCCCGACGAGGCGAGTCAAAGCATGCATCGAGTCTAGGTTACTAGTTGGTCTGAAAACCGATTGCAGGTCCTAAGACATTCCAAAACTTTCTTACTAAGAAGAATGCTACTTGAAATATAATATGTAGAACTAGAAAAAAATATTTCAATTCAAGAGGTAGCAAGAGAATATGTTACTATGTCCAGCAAGCAGTTAAGACTATGCTCGGTTTAAAGAATGTGCATCCGCGGAATAATTTATGGGGTTTAGAAGCTAGGGATGGCCCATTTATGACACAAATTTATTTTGCTGTATAAGCTGCTCCAAATAGATTTCGGGGTAACAACCGCCTTCTCAAGACAGGGTTACAGTTCGAATTCTTTCATCAAGAGACTGATCGCTACGTTAGCGCCTAACCCCCTGAATAGATTGCGCACCTTATCCTTTGCCCATTTGTGCATACGCCAAAAAGATCCTTTTCTTTATTTGACTTTCTTTAAAGGCTAGGGTTAAGGCTTTCGAGCGTCTATCATATATAGTATAGTAAAGGGTTATGAATCCAACTCATAAGGGCGGCTAGATGCTACACCAAGGCCTATTGCTTGCCCTTGTTAAAATAAGTTCGAGACAAAGCCATACTCGTTCGTACCAACTGGATTCTTGGACAGAGCTGAGACATCTTGTTGGGCAGAGTCCATAGCGAGCGAGATAGCATTCGCAAAGCAAAAAGTGAAGTGTGTCATGTCACCACATAAAAGATCCTCAGGCATAAGTCACAGCAGGAAAAGGGGCTTCTTAATACATGCGTATACGCAAACCTGGAATGATCTTTCTTACAAACTACTTTTTCTTATAAAAAAGAAAAGATAAAATATGATAGCTTCGTTCTGCATTGACGTATTACTTGCTTACTATACGATCAGTCTCGAACTCTAGGACATGCAATAAGAAAGGCATAGGCGGATTCATACCAGCTTTTCCAATAGGGCTGGCTAGCTCTAAAATCTCATAAAAGAAGGTGAAAAATGGTGGGATCATTTGGTCTCCTATAGAAAGAGAAACTCTAGAAATTAATCTGTTTTGAACGACAGAAATACCACAATGACTACTTTATTATAAGATGAAAGGAGACCGCCTTAATAGCATACTCTCGCGGATTCTCATTAAAAGAGCAAGTTTAATCAACTGCTTCTGGGACTTCACTGCTTGATCATATGCTTACAGGTTAAGCAGACATAGTTGCAACCTATAAAGTAAAGTACAGTATTAAGTCAGTTGGTCGCGGGTGATAAGGTTTATACATCTACGACAGGAAGAACGCATACATTCAAGGTACAGAGCCACATGCGTTGATGCATCTTCTTACTTATTTACAACGTCCACAGGCACGCTGGGTAAAGAAAAGATATGCAGATTAAGGTGTCTAAGTCTAAGGCGTAAGGTTTGATTTAGAAAGAAGGGGGTTTCTCGAATACATCACCCTATAAGAATAATATGAGAGTTTACACAGCGCAAAAAGATTCTAACACCTCCGTCGAAGGTCTTTCTCCGTGAGTAATGCAAGAGAAAAAGTACAAGAATGCACGGGGGTCTCTTCCAGGTTAGGTACTAGGTCTTTCTCATTCTTCTTTGGGCAAATCAATCAGGAACCAACTTCATACATATAGAACAAATGAATTAAGTAATTTCTTTTAGAGTTTTATTCTCTTATCAACCTATAAAGAGCCTGGCTCAGAAGTCATACTAGCTAGACAAGCTCCTCTCTTTATTCGGGGAACTCAACTTCACCACGAATCTAAGAAGCAGGCTGGCTGACTTCAAGCTGAGAATGCTGGAAACAAAAATGCTTTTGGCAACAACGGTCATCCCAATGCTTGCTTTCTCAGGACGTGATTAGTTTTGAGTGAGATGGGAGGAAGATCTTCGATTCTACC
>VHZZ01035129.1:5714-16048 GCA_009801015.1 Silene noctiflora
TGATCGCACTATTGTTGAGGACACTTACTCCAACAAAATGGCCATAGTTAATGCCTCGGTTATCCAAAGTTTTCATTTGTTGGGCCCTTAATTGTCCGTAAATGCTTTGTTTGTGTGGAAATTAGTGGAATCCTAAGCTTGATATTTTCCACATCTCCACTTGGATTTTTTTGGGCTTCATTTATTTAATTGTTTACATTTTGGCTTGATCATTTACTTGGGCCATTTTTCACATTCTGATCATTTTCTTAAGTCTTTAATCTTGCATGGCCATGCATGACCCAATCCATGCTCTACTTAGCTTGTGTTCCCGATAATTGCTTCTATCGTCGGGAATTTAGCTAATGAAAGCTATATTTCGTACAAAACACGTCAAAAGCATACAAAGCAACTAGAACACGATATTAGCTCAAAAACACTCAACACACTGTTAAGATGACAAATAAAATGGAGCTAATCTAGGGAGTAAAAATGCATAAATAAAGTACTTATCAATATTTTATAAAAATAATATTTAAAATCGTATTTAGCCTAATTAATTATCAAAATAGTTTAAATATATATTTTTACCCAAAAATACGATTAAACCGTAATTTATNTATTTTTACCCAAAAATACGATTAAACCGTAATTTATTTTAAATAACTTATTAAATTACTTTTAAAACTTAAACCCAATTTTACGGGTGTTACAGAACCTTGGTTGCTTTGTTATAAATTTGGGTGCTCGTAGGTTGGGGTTTATCGGGGTTCTTTGATGAAGACCGTTTTTAATATCTCTCAAGGGAATCGATGCCCAAACTTGTTGTCTCACGTACTCTTTCTCGCCTGCATCCAAACCTGCAAAATGCCTATCTCCGTATTTGTAATTTGCTAAACGGTGATTGTGATATCCACCCTTCTCGGAGGTCAATATGTTCCAAACTATCAACTCTTTACCATCCACGTCATTAACCCTATTCTGCACAGCTCCAACACGGAACATACACTCACATTTAGGTGTCCCTTTCTTCTTAGGCTTGTCGGGAGTGGCAGGCTTGTCGGGATCAATCTTCTTTTTGGTTCGCCCGTACCTTGAACAACGAAAGTATGAACCCAACAACTCGGGTTGTTTACGATTTTTGGCCCCATTTGTTGCTTGAACGAAAGCAAACCCGTTATCAAAAGCTATCTTCTGAGCCCAATCAAATGTGTCATCCCGACTTGCAAAGCTTGTTTCCGTCACAAATAAATGGTTGTAATTTACACCGTTACCGCCAAATTCCTCAAGTGATACCTGTTAACATGCCAATTTAACAATGATTAGGTACTAAAATACATAAAACGATTTAGATATACGGAAAAAAAAAAAGACAAAAACTAAATTTCAAAATCCGATCCATAAAGCGACATTGGGTATCAATGTCCACCACCAGCCCAAACAATGACACCCAATGTCCTGGTCCATGATGGACGATGCAAGCCTACGTCCATGCCAAGCCCAGACGCGACATTCCCACGTCTCTACCCAACCTGGACATTTGGACTCAAAGCCCAATCCATACATGACGTTGATATCCAACGTCTGCACCAAACATGGACGTTGATAGCCAACGTCTGGCACCAGCCTAGATGATAGCTTTCAACGTCTAAGCCCAGCCCAAACGTTGAGTTTCAACGTTGTTGATAATACTAATAATGACGACGATTTAATTATTTGGTACGCGGATTCTAAACGATTATTAATAAGGCCAATACTAATAATGGGCAACGATTATTAACGATTATTTGGTACGTGGATTCTAAACGATTCATTAAAAAAATTTACAATTCGATAGATATTACAGACCGATGATTTGTCGTTTGATGATTCGTTGTTTGTCATTGAATTCGATTAACAAAGTCTTGTATTTTTTATTTATTTATTTTTTTTATGTTTCTGTTTGAGAGGATTTGGGAGACAATGGAGTAGAGAGATATGAATAGTGATTTATGGAAGGTGGATACTTTTCCGGTGAAAGTTCTTGTCTTCTAATTTTAATTTTTTTTTTTAGGGTGAGAGTATGAAGTACCGGTACCGCTTACACCCATGTTGGGTATAAGAAGTAACTCAGAGCATTTTAACTCGACTACTGCCTAATTAGTAACTATACTCTACTTGACTTCACTCCTGCAAATCTCCCGCCGTTTTCTGGTAATTTTCTGCTAAATCATTTGGTCAGCTTCTACATTTCTATTATTCATTCCTTCTCTTTCTTCCTCTTTTGGAAAAAAATGTCTTCCCCTTTTTCTAAATTAGGCTTTCATTTTCAATCTCATTTGCATTTTAATTACCGTTATTTCTGCAATTCTGCTCATTTTAAGCTTACTGCTATTGATGATCCTCGAATGTTTCTGGATTATGTTAGGGTACAATGTCAATTAGGGTTTCATAATCTTCAATTTCCCCTAAATCTTTTCGACCAAATGATGTCTTTTGTGGGCCGACCTTCGATTTTAGATTTTAATCGGTTATTGGCTGCCATTCTCAAACTCAAACGACTAAATCCTCACTCTACCGTCATTTCTCTCTATTCGCGACTCGAGTTATCCGGTACCCGACCCAATTTACATTCCACGGGCATCCTCGCTAATTGTTACTGCCACGTAGGCCGTGTTGATTTCGGGGTTTCTCTTCTTGCTAAGTCTCTTAAACTTGGTTACCCCTTTGACTCTAATACTGTTATCTTCAATACTTTAATCAATGGTTACATTCATAATAACCAGCTTCCCCAAGCTGTTAAGTTGCTGGACATAGCTGTCCTTAAGTTTGGCATTCGGCCAAATCAAATTACCTATGGTACCATGGTGAAAGGTCTTTGCGGGATTGGGGACAATGCTGGCGCTCTCGACCTGCTCCGCCGAATGAATTCTAGCCTCTCTAGCTGTAAGCCCGACATTATCATCTATAGTACCCTTATCGACAGTCTTTGTAAACACAAGTTGGTAACTGAGGGCCTCAACCTCTTCTCAACCATGAAAACCGAGGGCATCAAACCGGATGTGTGCACTTATACGTCATTGATACAAGGTCTTTTCAATCTAGGTCGTAAGGGAGAGGCTAAGGAAATGTTGGTTGAGATGATGGAGAGCAACATTGCACCAGATGTTACTACTCATAACATGTTGGTTGACATGTACTGCAAGGACGGGATGGCTGATGAAGCACAAGCCATATTACCGATAATGATCAAACGAGGATTGACTCCTGATGTAGTTACTTATAGTGCTTTATTGGATGGATATTGCTTCTGCGGCCAAATGGACAAGGCAAGAGATCTCATGGATTTGATGGTAAAATGCCAATGTCAGCCTAATGTTGTGACCTTTTCTTCTTTGATCAATGGATATGTTAAACATAAAAGCATCGACAAAGCCCTTGACATATTTCAAGAAATGTGTGAGCATGGGATTGTTCCTGATGTAGTGGTCTATAACATTCTCATAGATGGCTTTTGTGAGGCTGGCCATGTTCAACATGCAGAAAACCTTGTTTCTGATCTCCAATCCAGGGGTTTGGTACCAACTCTTAGAACATTAAATATACTATCAAAGGCCCCTGTAAAAAGATTCTTATAACTATTCTTTGGGTACATTTCTGAAATATTGTGTTTTGGCTATATTCGTATTGTGCATCAGACTATCAGAGAGCGTTGGCACTTGGCATACATATAACATCACCATTTCAACCCTGAATGTGAAGAATGGACCACATCATGCATGCTTTTTGCGGTCCCAAGTTGGAATTCCTTCTTTTGTCTTAAACACTTAATACGTCCCATTGATTTTCGTTGTTGGTCTTCCTGTAAATGTTGCTCATGTTGCCCTCTGTTGTTAGATGATTTTCGTTTGTATTTGAAAGGAAGATAGATGAGATTGTTTTTCCTTCTTTACTGGTTGGTTTCCTCGTTGTCACCCTTTTAACAACCGTATGCTATGATTTGGCAGCTTACTAATTCTATCAACTGTGTACTACCTGTGCAACTGGTCTTCAATGTTCTTGAGTCCAGTTGGGAGTAATGCTGTATTTCTAACTTTTGCACAAGGTTATGCTATTTTATCTTTTGCAACGGGCCGAGTTTAGATGTCTTATGTTTATACTCGCGGAGGGGTTGTGAAGATTCGATCTTTCGGGGTTTTTCACCGAAGAAGGGAGCCCCTATACCCGCACTCTTCAGCCGCTAAGGAAAGATTACTGGCTATCTTATTTTCTAGAATTGTTGGGAGTTGTAGGTCTTGTGACTAATTATCCGGAACTTGAAGCCACTTTACAGTAAAGAAGTTTTTTGGTTGTGATGACTAAAGCTTAATATTTTGCTAGGAATATTTTCTTAATGCAGAATTTATAGGTAATCCAGAACATGATTTGAGAGTTTGATAAATAGACACATTTACATTTGTTTTTCCCATAAAAGAAAGAAAAAAAACTTGCATTATTAAAGACAAGGAGAAATCTCACAAGTTAGAAGTATTGTTTAGTTTAGAACATTTTTGGAGTAGTTTTCTGAACTGGACAATGAATCCTTTTCTTATGGCTACTAGTCTTGTTGTATACAAATATATTTATAATTTTTTTGCTGCATCAGTGTCGTTGAGTTTTGGCTATAATATGGTCGAGGTAACTTGGTGGTACTTTTCAGCTTACGGAAAAAGAAGCTGAAAAGCTTTTTTTTATTAACCTGCACCCCAAAATGTATGCCTTTAATCCAACCACTTTATCCTGGGATTAATACTACTGTGGTTGTGTTGTGTTACTTGTGTACAAGTCTTTCATCCTTTACCACAATAACATCTGACCTATTAACCACCATCAACATCATTTATGTATTTCAACACTTGACTCAGAAAGTAGTTTCCGAATTCTTTTTTATTTGAAGGAATGTCGTGTAAATAGAGACTTTTACTGAAATTGAAGTTGCAGTTAGTGATAGATGGCTAAGATGTAGGAGAGCCAAGTTGTTGATATTAGTGACTGTGACATTTCTCCAGGAGAGCCAAGATGTTGATATTAGGGAGGCGACTTTTCCGCCGTCTCCCCTTGTTACTTGTAGTGAATGAACAGGTTCATTGAATTACGGTGTCAAGCTATTGGGCCATTAGATAGGGTCCTCAAAACCAGCTTCAATCATTTAATGAACACTGAAATTTGACCATCCGGATTGGTGGATCATCAAAGGTGGTGGTCATAACTCATAGTAATTTATTATTCTTCATATATATTCCTGTGAAGTGAAATCATTGCATCTGAGGTCAAGGTTGGTGAAAGTTCCAAATGTTAATTTCTTTGTTTGAGAAAAAGAAATCCCATTGATTCTGTGTTTTGCACACTCACAAGTCGTAACAAAAAAAAAATCTTCATTTTGAAATTATTACCATGGGATTTGTATCTTTCAAGTTTCCTGATCCTTATGTCATATACAAGATCATGACAGTAAAAGAAGACAGAGCAGTGCTAAGTAAAATAGACTGTACGATCAACCTTTGGCATTGCTCGGCAGAAGGCAACAGGTAATTAGTACTCCTCTTTTCCTCCTAGTAGTTTATGCATTCCATTTTTGGTCTGTCTAGCCAATAATTCACACTAATTTGTAGCATGTTTTGCTTTGTGGAGAATGATTATGGGACTGTTTAACCTACGTGGGTGTGTTCACAGTAACTGTTGCATAAGGGATAGCAAATTTATTTTATCCAATTTCAAATTGTTTGGTTGCAATGTATTTGATTGCGGATGAGATTGCTGCTGGAAACATTTGTGTAATTATGATACCATCTATAGCAGCCTTTGCATAATATATATTAAACTCTTCTCAATTCGTTCTTTCATGCTTGTATACCTTGCAAAATTTCTTCTTGTAGTTAGTATCGTTGCTAAAACCGCATTTTTAGAGATTTGCGGGTAGCAAAAATCAATAATTTTAACCATTTTGTTGGGATAACATTTGGAACTTCGAGAAGTTAGTCCATTCATTTACAATAACTGTTGCATAAGGGATAGCAAATTTATGTTTTATTGTCCTTGTCCGGAATAGGAAAACAGGCTTTCCTGCTTTTCTGTTGGATAAAAGTTAGTCCATTCATTTACAATGATTAAAATAATTGAATACAAGAACAAGGCCGTTAGAATCCACACCGCCAAGAAAGCCATAGCAGTACAAAGAAGAACGTGAACAAAATGCTAAAATCATAAAGATCAAAGATCGAACCCCTGAAGAAGCATATTTATGTATTAACTACAATCTAATAAGATGTGTAATATATCATATCATAGGGAATATACACGTTTAATATGGAGGAGCCTTCGATCTTGGTCAATACTTTCTGTGTTTATGAGCACCTGATGCTTTACTGGCAGCAGGGGAAAGCTTCAGTGCCTATCAGAGGAGGAAAAGGAGCAGAAAGAAACCGACTTGGAGAGGCAAGAGATGATCAAAGAGGAGTGTTACCTGCGTTTCCTGACATTACCATTTATTCCGAAAGAGCCTTATGATGTCCTTGCCACTGATTATGACAACTTATCCCTTATCTCAGGCGCCAAAGTTAGAAGTTTTGTTCTGGTAATCAAATTGTTCTCTTAAAACTTTTTTTTGGAATACTTGCTACTTTTAGTTTCTATGATGAATTTTGTTTAGCATTGTTGTGATTTTTGATCAGATATTTACCAAATCTAGCAGCAAAGTCGCTGCCAGGAAAGAGTGCCTTGGTGCCTCGAAATCTTACAATTAAGTAATAAAATCTGTTAAATCATATGTAAATCAGGAGCTAATACCTTGGCATAATCTTTTCTCTTGTGCTGTCTAATTCGTTGGTTTGTCTACCTTGTTACTTGAGACGTTGTGCTGCTATTTGAAATTCAAGATTTTGCAAGTGTTTATCAACAGCTCATCTTAGTATGCAACTCAAAAGTCGCAAGTGCTTATCCGCAATCATTTTACTTTACGTATTGGGGAAAATGGAGCCAAATATTCGCTATTACTTAGCTGCAAAATATGATGCGATAGAAACAACTAACTAAAATGTCTGCACTTTCTTAACTTTCAATATGAGTCGTCCACAAACAACTTATGTTATTTTCAGTACATAGTTAACAATGTTGTTGAGTACATCAACCCTGAGCTGAGCTTGTGGTGTATTGTTGTTGTAAGGTGGTGAAATCGCTCTAATATAGATGTTTATCTTGATTCTACCTAGATTATGCTGCATCACAGATATACTCAAGCAACGCCTAATTCAGGTGCCGAGTTCATAGCCAAGTGCAAAGCTTACCTGCGCAATCTAAGATATGACCCGAACAAAATAAAGGACACTACGCAGGACTGCCAAGGCATGTCAAACAATCAACTGGTAATGATGAGCCAAAAGGGAATGCAAGAGGGCAATAGACTCTTACTAACCAGTTTCATTCACTATGCAGAACTGTCAAGGTATGTCAAACAATCTACTCGTTTTGCTGGGTGTAGTGCCTAGAAACTGGCTCCTGAATCCTTGCATCCATCAATTTCACTCACTACTCTTTCCCTCTCCTTTTCTACTTGCCACAGATATATTCGACGACTTTTGTAGCAACCACTCCCATAATTACCACCTTCGTTTGTTGATTTTTCTGCTTCTGCCTTTTTTTTCTGTCCGGTACATCAGAATCTGTGTTTTTAATACCCTTTTTTTACTCGACGTTTGTATTCATGTGATTTGTCTGATTTACGTATGCCGTCTTAATGGGTTGCCTTTTGCCATTCTACATATTCTAAATATTTTCTTATAGTGAATAACAAGTGTTCGGCTATATGCCTTAAGAGAAATGTGTCTTTATTTTTTTAATTGCTCAGTATGGTTAGAAAATGGACATTGACTGATTCAGATTCTGGTCTGAAGAGTTCCATTTTATGCGATCGGTTTGACCTGTGGTTTTGGGCAGCTCGTTGTGTTATTATGCAGGGGATTTACAGGAGACCCTGATCAGTGTGGCATGGTGCTTTGGTGTGCCATTGATGCTTCGTTAATTCCTCTCCCAGAATGCTGCCATTTTCCCTCCAACTTATTTCAGTCCCAGGTACTATTTCTCTCCTTCATTTTTAATGTTAATTAAGAGTTAATTATCCTACTGAAATCTTTGTCGGTCAGAAACTTGAGTCGATTAGAGTCATAAACCAGTACTTCCAAGTGTTGGCATAGTGGTACTTTTTAATTATTCCGCCTAATTTTGATTAAGATATCGGAATAATACATTGGTTGGCTAAGTTAGCAAGTTGTGTTATCTGGCAACAGAATTTTTAAGTGTGATATTTTTGCGTTTGGTTAGCTGTCTCCGTTTGTTTAATCATAGGAATTTACGGCTCCATTGACAAGTGAATTAGAGAGTCTTAAAACGAAATTGAGGTATCTTCTTCTGTTCTTGTTGTCTTATCATTAGCCTTACCAGACCTGGCCGTCACCGCAAAATCTCAGGAAACCTTCGCTTAAATACGTGTTTCAAATTTAAGATTTTCATTTGCATTACACTTAAGAAGAATTGGAGGAATTGTTAAATAGACAGTATAGTTGTATATGTATTATAGCAAAAAAGACCAAAAAGGTTTAAACTGGTAGTTCTGTACTGGATTTGTAGTATAAGAGATTTAGCTTCATGAATGATATCACCCTAATTAATTTGTTCAAACAAAATAAGCGAAAAGCGTAAATTATAAGCTACAAAAAAGAATCCTTGGATCCTTTCTTCATCTCATGAAAGTCATTATCTTGAAAATCCACAATCTTTGTTAATGATAAGGACAGACTTTCAATGTCTTTGCTCTACAACACATGATACAACACATGATTCAATCAATCAAACATTAAACAACCAAAGTTCGAACTATTTTGGAACAAAAAAATAGGAAAATAAATACTACTAAGAAATAGTATTCCATTGTCTAAAAAGGTTATGACTATGATGGTATAAATGCCGGGGAACTAGATGGAGCAATCGTCGGACATTTTAATAGAGTAGCGGTTTTCAAATGATGCGTAATGAAAATTGGTTTGAACATTGAGAGCGACAGTATAACTTTTGACATATTGTCCGTAATACCCATCTTAACTACTGTTAAAATATATCTTCTGCAAATACAAGTAATTTATTACGTATTAGGACGTAAAATGGTACATAACAATACGAGAGAGGCTGTTGATAAATCTATTGCACTTTTTTTTGCCTTAAGTGCTGCAGAAATAAGCGTTCCTGTTTACTTGCTGTGAAGATTGGGAATAACATGAAAGCAAACACGGGTATTTTTTTTTTGGTTTCGTGACCTTCAAAGCAATACTGATGTTGTATATGCCAACACGGGTTGTTTGATTTGGTTTCAAGATTAACAATTCAAACAAGAGTAAGGCGCAAGTAAACAAGCAATCAATCTATAAGATGGAAATTTATTAATTTAAAGAGAGACTTAACCCAATTCCAATTAGTGAACCTCTAATGGTCGATCCTTGACACAATCAATCCTCAATTACCAATTGTTACCCTATTATGGAGGGAACCTCCTAAATCTTCTTAATTATTGGATAATGACAAGGAGATCACACTTAATCACTACCCCAACTTATCAACTAATTAAGTAGAAATTACATACATCAACTAGATTGACAAGAAGATGAAGCATAAAAGATTTAATAGGGGTAATTAAACATAATGAACACAATTAATGCTTAATCACAAGTTAAACCCTTTTCTTATGAGATAAACTAGGAGGAAATCACACTCCGAATCTAAACATAAGTTGATGCATAGATAGAAATTGCAAAGAAAACACTCTTAACAATTCTAACAACAAAGGGATTACAGAACTTAATAATGATTAAGTAAACAAGGAAATCACACTTAATAAACTTAATCACAATAAGATGACCAAAATCCAACATTAAAACAAAGGGTTAACAATCACAATGATAATTAAAGAAGGATTAAAGTGTCTTACAACCAAAAGATTACATGTAAACCTATAATGATTGAAGTTATTTATTTTGCGCCGTCATGTAAACCTCAACCATGTATATGCATTGTCCTTTGCCCATGTTTTCTCGGGTTTTGAATCATTGTGCTTATTAGCTTTTTCGGGATTATGCATTTGTGGGGTTGTCTTAGTTTTTTATGCTTGCTTGAAGACAAGCAAGGGTTTAGCTTGGGGGAGTTTGATGTGTCTAATTTTTATATGATTTTACCCCACAATTAGCTCGGTTTTGCATGTTATTTGCACTAATATTAGTGTTTTGTTGAGCTAATTCCGTGTTCTAGTTGCATTGCTCGTGTTTAGTATGTTTTGTAGGAATTATAGCTTTTAG
>VHZZ01035138.1:8512-19211 GCA_009801015.1 Silene noctiflora
CGATCACCACCGTCAAACGACAGTAATGTCAAACTCTAGATAGCCAATCATTACTGATAAATGATGACCAGTTGACTTTATAGAAGAATCACCCCATGTGTATTCTTATATTGAGATTATAATAATGATATTTAAATCATCATCGTGATCGCACTATTGTTGAGGACACTTACTCCAACATTTCTGACCCGATCATTTGAAGAAAATGGGCTTCGCATTTCATTTGGGAAAATGGGCTTCGCCCGGAATAAAAAATGTTGAAATGGTTCATCGACCCGACTTTTGTATATTGTTTAGAACTGGTTTATCGACCCGACCATTTTGAAGTAATGGGCTTCTCCCGGAATTAAAGACTTATTTGAAAATGGGCTTTGCCTGGGACTGGATATTCGTTTGAAAATGGGCTTCGCCCGGAATCTTTTGAAGGTGGACTTCCCCCCGAAATTAAGACTCATTTTCAAGTGGGCTTCGCCCGGACATTTTTTGAAGGTGGGCTTCGCCCTGGAATTGAAAACCATTTGCAAATGGGCTTCGCCGTGATTTGAAAATGGGCTTCTGAAAGTCCATAACTCTAATTAGACCTCTCTAATTAGATTGTCGATTTTCAAGTGAAAATAAGGATCTAGGAAACAAGCATGAAATATAAATACATGTAAATGAAATTATGAGAAGGATGAGAAAAATCCTCACATTGGGTTTTCGGAAACAACAACAAACACTTTGTTGATGTGGAAGTGCTACGAACGTGGAAGATCCTCCCTGCAATCTTCAAATCTCCAACTTAGAAGATCTCCTCTTAAGTTTCACCCAAGAACAAACCCAAAAACTGTAATATATTTTTACTAGGAAATAATATTAGAGTGCCCCTTGATACTATGAAAATATTAGTTTTTGTACTAATCTAATTAGTGTAATGTGTGAAAAGATTTTAGAGAGATTTTCAATACATGCAAAATGAGCAAAAGTAAGTAACCAAAATAAGAAGACAAATATTCTTATTATGAAGAGGAGGGCCGGCCAAAATGAGAGAGGAGAGAGGGTTTGAATGCATTAAAAAATTAGCATGCTTACAATCACTATGTTTTGCATGCCTAGTCTATTAATTCGTTTTGGAAAGCCAATTATAGGCTTTATTGGGAAGACAAACCTAGTTTCATAAACCTAGGATCGGCCCATTTATTGAAATGCGTGCCAAAGACGATTTTTATATTCATCTCACGAATATGCGTGAATCTTTACTTAATCGTCTCATACGATAAAGTGAATTCCCAATTAATATCTCTAATAACACTCTTAATATATTTATACGTATACCGTTATACGTAAATATAATACGTACTAATACTAACCCAATTAGTCAATTAGTACCATTTTATTAATTAACAATTAATTAATAAAATCCGTCTCTACCAATTTATTATTCAATTGTCGCATAATTAAATAATAATTTCAGCCGGCACGAGTTCTTAACTCGATCTCTCTAAACTACATTACACGACTAACTTTTAGTCAGTCTATCAAGGGAATAATTAAATTGTATCACATACAAATAATTAATTTTCTATTTGGGCTTGTTCCTTTAGGTGTGACCAAAACGGATCAGTTGAACACCGCCGTCTTACGACAGTAACGTCAAACCCTAGTCGGCCAACCGTTACAGATATACGTTGATCAACTGACTAATATTGCTAGTGAATATCTTAAATATATTCCTTCAATGAGATTTATTATGTAAACGCACTATTTTGGAGGACAACTACTCCAGCAGCTTCGCCCGGAATAAAAAGTTTTTGAATTTTCGAAAATTCGAAGATGAGGGGGTTGCCCTTGATGGGTGGACCAGACTCATGATACGGACACTCTGACCCGTAGTTAAACAAAATGCTGGGCATCGCCCACTACCAAAAGAAAAATAAAATCCGTAAGTGTGTACGAGGTTTTAATTCAAACATTGACTCGTTGGGGGTAGAAATGTAAATTAGCCATTCTGGCCCACAAAACAAGCAAACGTGAGTCAAACATTGACTCGCTGGGGGTAGAACTCTTCAACCATCTCTTTCTAAATGGTCAACTTCTCAGAGTGAACCTCTAGAAACACTACTTGATGGTCCTCTCCAACCAGCGATTCCGAATGGTTAACTCTTCGGGGACAAACCTCTTCAACCATCACTTCTGAATGGTTAACCCTTAACTGCTGGTACTTGCCTAAAAAGACACTGACCCAAAATTTGAAACTCTGCAGTTGGCACTGAGCATTACGCTACTATGGCCCAAACTCAAACTACACCATCATTCATCGTCCTACTTGGGAATGGAATCTACATCATCATTGCTCTCGGGAACCGTCATCACCTTTCACCTCCGCCTTCTTTCTTTTTAGCGGGTTTTCATATCATTTTTGCCTCCGCCTTCTTTTCTTTCAGCGGGCTTTCATTTCATTTTTTGCCTCCGCCATCTTTCTTTTCAGCGGGCCTTAATTTCATTTTTGCCTCTGCCTTCTTTCTTTTCAGCGGACATTCTATTTTTTTCGGTTCCCAACATAAATCCTCCTCCATTTTGAAAATGGATCCGACATTCTGCACGGGTGACCAAGCCTCTTTGACAACATCATTAGACATAACTCATTATGAGAATTGACAAATACTCATCTTGAATCAACATCTTGATCCTAGCCTAAACCAAGTACTAAGACTGACTCAACAAAGATGGCTTCATCTGAACTTTGGTTAAGGCCCGTAAGAAACGACACAATACAACTTGGATGATGTGTAGATTGAATCCCTTATTTTGAAGGACTGCTTACGAATTCGCGTGCAGCGAAATCAAATCCGACGTAGTTCGATTAAGGTCTATAAAATAGTCATTTTGATTATGTGTACACACTCGAAGGTTTCACCTAAGACATCATACCGTATCCCGTTCTAGCCTGTAAGGTAGCGTCAAATCCCGTGTGCCAAACAATCAAGATGGAGAACCATGCCCTTAGGACACGATTCCCGAGGTCACGTGATCTTACGTGGGTCATACATGGCCTATTCTAGGTCAAGTTAGGTTTCATTCAAATAACATGTAATGATTCAAAGCATGCGATAAAAAATTAAGCACATAAGAAAACTAATTATTTCATAAATAGTTAAAAATGCTTAAGACAAATAGAGGGACTAAATTAATGTCTAAAAAAGCCCCTAAATCATATCATGACATATTAATTCATCTCATAAATAAACTTATCACGTAATCATGAAATTTGATTAACATGTAAAAAGGTTTCAATTAATTCTTAATTAAAACAAATAAGACCAAGCATGCAATTCTAACATGTGAGACAGACTAAGCAGACATAAAATTAAACTAATTCTAGTCTAATGAACCCGTGACACTCACGACACACACACACGACATGCATATCAAAATATAAACCGATGCAAACAATTCTAATTTACGCGATTTCATACAATTCTAATAATAGTTCTAATTAATTGAAAACGCACGTGAAACAAATCATATGAGTCAAATTAAACATATTAAAAGGACCCAAAAACCGAAACATAGGAGATATTAGCCAGTAAGACGATCTTTTAATCTAATTTTTTCATAACTAGACTAAACATGCTAAACAATTGAACAAACACGATAATTAAATAAAACATGTTAATTAAATCAAATAACATGATTAAATAAATAAAGATGAAAACTTTGACATATTAAAGCATGCCTAATCATATATCTAATCATATCATGCTTAAATTATTCTAGTTCAAACAAGAACGAATTAAATTAATGATAATTAAAACAATTAAATACGTCATAAACCATACAATGTTAACCATAAGACGATCTATCTTATAGTAAAAAGATCCACACATGTAAACTAGCCATACATTGGCCTACATACAAATCATATCCCATTCTCCTAAATTCAATATTGACAAAATAATAAAAACATGAATTAAATATGAACAAAACGATAAAAACGATAAATAATTAAAAACAATGAAAGAGACGAAATAAAAAGGGAAATGAAGGAATTTTTGCACCCTTAACTTACATATATCATTGATCAATTTATTAGATCGTAATCGAATGTAAGTTTTATCGATTGGCCGTCGTCGACGAAAACAATTGAAATTTGCAAACTTGAAACAAAGGTATCACGTTCGAAATACCCGATATGGGCAGCCAACTTTGAATGCTCACCACGACTTCGTTTTTTAACGAAAATGAGATTTGAAAGATGTTATGGAAACTAAAAAGTGTGACTTTTGTGGAAGTGTAAAGCTTTTCTGCTCTTTGAGAAAGAATAGGTACGAAAAACGAGGTAGAATTCAAGGCAGAAACACGAATACAGAAATTCTGCCTCTGTTTTCGTGCGTCTGTCGAGGTTTCTTATTAAGGTTTTTTGCTAGTTTTTTTCTTGTGTATCATGAGTATGATATGTGTAATTTCTAATGGGTGCTAAGGGTTTCTAATGGTCGAGGTATATGGGTACTTATAAGGATAGAAATAGGGTTTGTTCAGAGGATTCAGTTTTTGGACTGTTTGTGTTTGTATTAGGTTTGGACTCGGTTTGAATGGGATTAGGATAGGGTTTCTTAGTTTTGTTATGGGTGGAAGGTAGTAGGGTTAATTTAGATAAGTGGGGAAGCTTAGAATGGAGGAATTCAGCTCAAATTGGACCCGAAAAGGGGCTGCCAAAATAGAGCATCAACACGGACTGCTTGTATGCGGTTTGGGTGGTCTGTTTTGACTGTGGTTGTAACACTCCTACTTACCAATGAAGCCTGTACTAGACCTTCCTTGACAACCATGGGTGCTACCATCTCGGTTACACGAGGTAAGTACATATCAAATAGACCATTCGGAACAACACTTTATTAATTACATTTTATATGGACAAGATAAACAAAGCTACATCACTTGACTATTACAACTGGAGACTCTATCATAGCTATACTAATGTCAGCGTTAGCGGTCTCCTATCCCCAAACACGATCATCACACCAAGCATCCAAAACAGCATCTACACCTGCAAGCGAGTCTGCTCACCATCCCCGAATGGATCATCACAGTTTTGAAAACAAATACGGGGTCAGTCAACTGAACAACTATATAAATAATAAACGTAACAAGTCGATACAAACTGCCACACCATCTCCACCACCACCATCACCACACATCACCAAACATCAAGTAACCGACTATACAACGAAGTGTGTAGCCCTACTAGTGGGGACCGCAGCCACACCACATAACCACCTACAATACCCAAGTCCCTTAATGTACACATCCCCCCTGCGCTGAGAGAACGCAGGAGGGGAACAATGGGGGTGAGACCACCTCTCACAATGGCTCACAAAATCACAATACCAGTCACATCTCAATCACACCCAACACCAACATCCATCACCAACAACGCCATCACAACATTGCCACAATCATATAATCATATCACAGTACACATAACAAGACCGTCACATTATACAATATACAGTTCTACAATCCACTGAGTAGGGAAACCCTACCTGTACCGCATTCCACATAGCATTCATCGTCAACTCAATCAAACAGGCATTGCACATAAACAACAACACCTACAACAATGGTACGACTCGATTACGCATAACCATAACCCTAACCCAAGACATACAGATGGTGACGGTGACTTACCATTATAAGACGATCAGTTGACTAGGTCGGAGTCGACGTCTACTTCCATTCTCGTCATAGTCTCCTAGGTAGATGCTAGCAAGGTGAGGTATGAGTGGTAGGGAGAGATGTGTCGATCTAGGGTTTTGGGGAAGAAAAAGGAAAAGAAAAGAAAATAAGAATGATCTCGAGACCGTGACTTATGCGTAACATCTTAATGTGTTGTCACCGATGCACTCGGTCGAGTGCCCTCGTACTCGACCGAGTCCCCTGCACTCGGTCGAGTGCACCTCACTCGAACGAGTCTCACTTACTAGGTCGAGTCCAACGTCAAACAACGACTTCTATTTGAGGATTAAGGTCACATAAGTCAACTATGGTCAGTCACCGGGTCCTCCGACGGGACGGGTATTACAGTCTTCCCCCCTTAAAGAGAAATTCGTCCTCGAAGTTCAACTCCCAACCCCTATGGTTAACGAGTACAAAGTCTTAACTAATAAGGCCCATTACAAATTATAACTCATCTAACCATCAGCATCATTAGTCTCAATACTAGGGCAACACCATCCACCCCGTTTGGGCACATCCTATTGACTCGTCTAATACACTATCGAGATAAAGCATGCGTACATGTAAGAACCATTACTAATCACATAGTTGCGTCGCATAAAGTCTCCTATGTATTTGTAATGCCGCCAACAACATAATATTAAAGTCATCTTCACATATATAAATTTCATCCAGCGTAACATAATATATGTATACATATAGCACGGTTAGCACGATTTTGCATTGTTTTTAGCAAAACGACTAACACAATTTTCTACGCGTGCAACACACTCTACTCCCTTTAAAAGGAACTTCGCCCTCGAAGTTCACCTTCCGATCGGGCAAGGTCACTGTCACGGTGGTACCCTATCCCCACAACGGAGTCAACATCGGGTTGGTCAAACATTTAAGGTCATGAAACATAGCTTATGCCCAAATAATAGCACTCTACAAGGTGAAGTCAGATCATATCTGAACGCCACCACTCGACTAACATTGTATACCCCATTCATGCCATAAAAGTAGGACACGTGTCAGGGCAACACGCAACAAAGAAAAGAATACCAAGTTGAACTGTAGACACTCGGCCGAGTAAAAGCAACTCGGTCGAGTGCACTGCACTCGGTCGAGTGCTCAACGTGACCAAAATACTCAATTTACCTGCCCATATGGCACTCGGTCAAGTGCTACTGGTACTCGGTCGAGTTCGCTCTACTCGGTCGAGTACCTCCGGACACTCGGTCGAGTCCCTATAGGTAAAAGACATATCCGAAGCACAGAAACCCCAACGGTTATACCTACAACAAAATCGTCATGATGACCCGAGGTCACCCTAAGTCACGTGCCAACAATTAAAAACCGAAAGACAAACAGTTTAGGCCTTATGGCCTCTTTACAAACATGGTCTAAAATATCATGTGTCGTAAGGCATCAAATCTAACATAAGAAAATCCAATAACAATAACTAAAAACAAAACAAAGGAACTGCTCTAACTATTATCCTCCTCCTCCTGGCCTGCCCCTCACTAACCCCCAACATCATATCTTCCGCCAAAACATGACGGCGGCCAGCTAAACTCTCCCCCGAAGGCAGGCGACGGTACACCATACTCTCCCCTAATCTATCGACCCTGATCATCTAGCTGACTCCCGTAGTTAGCTCCCCACGACCCAGTGAAGCACCCCCTCTCAACGCTCTCTGATGTACCCCATGAAGCACGGTCCACCCCACAGTAGTGAAAAACACCACTGTCATCCCTGGGTCCCCTTCACCACGCCGCCTGAGCAAGCCCCTCCCCGATACCCTGCCGCTGCGTCATCACAAACAGCCCTCTTAACACCAAAGTGTTGGAAAGCCACTCCGCCAGCTCACTCATCTGCACTCTGGGGTCGTGTACCGTAGGGTATCTCGGGTACCCGTACATGGGTCCTCCATGTGGTACCAACGGGGTCTCCTCCGGGGCCCCCTAAGTCACCCTAATTCTCCTGGATGTGCGGGTCGGCTAAGTCGGTCTCCTCCTACCTGTGGCGTGAGTAGGACCTGGCAAGTCCATAAGGACATGCGTTGGGATCAAGTAGTCTGGGGTAGGGGTAGCATGTAATCGGTCCACTTAGTCAGATGGTCAACCTCGAGAAGGTTGACCGGGTCGAGCAAGGTCATCCATAAAGTACCCCTAACCCTCCAAGCCAGGGTCCTATCCTCTATCACCCTAAGCCATTTCTGGTGGAGGAAGTAGTCCCTATCCATCGCCGACACACTCTCGAACATTGCTGGAAACGTGGGGAGGGCTCAAAATTAGCCAGCCTCTGGGCTAACAGGGTAGCAATGGCCCAACAACTAAGATAACGGTGTCGGAGACTAAGCCATGAAGGCCAAGCTGTTGCAGACAATCGTCGGAGCGCTGTAGTAAAATCGTTCCTCCCTCTTCGGGTTCAAGTAGGACATCAGAATCATCACCTCATGTGAGTTCAACTTACTCACATCGCTCCTCTCATAGAGAAGACACGTCAACATCCCCAAGAAGATCTTTAAAGTGACGTGTTGAACTTCATTTATCAACATAACACTCACATTTGTCTCCACCCCCGTCACTATGGCCAAGTACTCACTCTCCTGACACTCCTTAGCAACATCTAGGTAGTGGTCCGTCGCCGGCCTCTCAAGCACCAGATTGTCTACTACATCCTCCATTGATAGGTCAAAACTCTGGTTCATCAATCGAAATTGGCAGGTCTCGGCCTCCTCATCGTAAGAGAAGGAGCTCAGAAACTCCAAAGTGAGGAACTCGTAGGAGTGCTTCCTAAAGCAGTACAAACCCATCAACCCCAAGGTCTCAAAGATGTGCCTCACATCACTCTCGATCCCCAACTCTCCCAAGATACTCGTATCCACGTAACTAGTAGCGCGGATATTCCGGGTCATCAAAGACACAAACACCTCCCTCCGCCTAAAGTCTGCAAACTCCATGGTAGGGTATTGCCCCACCGGTGGTACAACAGAACCTTGGCTATATTGCCCTCTCTCGTCCCTATATCTCTTGGTTGGAAGACGAGTAGGGTTGGCTCTTGGCATCTTGCATTAACATCAATTGACAACAAATTCTTTTGGCTCAAGAATTTAAATCAAGGAGAAAATTTCGTATTTCCATTACTAAGAAAGGTGAAGCTTTAAGACAGATTTTTCGCTCAAAATACCCAAAATCAAGTGCAACATATGATAGCAATAGCACCCTATAGCCTTTTTTTAACCTAAAAAATGAGGATTTGAAGTAACAAAAATCAAATTTTGGGGACAAAACCTAGAAATTTCGGGATTGATTTTGCAAAATTTGGGCTCCAAAATAACGATTTCTAGCATAAAACAAGAGCTAAAACAAGTTCAAATGAGGATAATTACATTCAATAAGGATTTGAAGCATGAAAATCGAAATCTCCATCACCTAATTGAGGAAAACTTATCACAAAAACTTATGAAACAAAAGGGCATTAGTCTTACCTGAAAAGTAGAGAAGGATTGAATAAGGAAGAGATTAAGACGGAATTGGAAGTTACTAGAGCAAGATCCTCAAGCTTTTGAATGTTAGAATAATTTTGAGAGAAAGTTGAGATAGTATTTGAAGATGAATGTGTCGAAAATTAGAAGGAAAGAGGGTTTATAGTGTTAAACATTGTTTTCGCGAATTCGGTCTAGAAGAGGGCACTCGGTCGAGTACAAGTCGCACTCGGTCGAGTGTCCATGGTACTCGGTCGAGTTCTCAATTGACAGCTCAAAACCCATATTCTGTCCAATTACGCACTCGGTCGAGTGCCTTGGACTCGGCCGAGTAGGCCAGACTCGGTCGAGTGCGCCCACTGTACTCGGTCGAGCTCCCCAAAATCTTAAATTTTTAAACGAGTATGTTGTCATATCGGTTATTCCTGCAATAAAGCACATCGTTCAGCGTCCGAGGAGCGTCCCGGAACTCATCACTCGTTAGTCTTTCACTCAAGCATCCTACTAAACCGTTCTACAAAATATAGTTACACCAGAATTACTTACTCTTTACCGATCAAAATTCAAACAAACCAGCAATTCCATCCACATGTTCACGCAACTCAAGCAACTGTCCTCATACATTCAAATATGCAAATAAATACATTCACAACTTCACGCCTCWAACCGTACTCGTACTTCTATAGGGACATTTATCACGCATAAAAAGTGCATACACACATAAAACATACAAGACACAGGTGACCATATCCGTAAACTTCACATCGGGCACATAGCACACAAGTAACTACAGCACAACATCCCACCCGAGTTGCTGGCTTAAGCACATTGGGGCCGGGTCCTAAAATGAGGGCGCCTTATTACCTAAAACCAATTCATAAAGGGCTCCCAACACACATACACCAGGTTCATTTTAATTGGCTCGCTAGATTCATTAGGTTCATTGGTTATAGGTTCAAAAATCGTCGCTCTGATACCACTTTGTAGGACCCCTACTTACCAAGGAAGCCTGAACTAGACCTTCCCTAACAACCACGAGTGCTACCATCTCGGTTACCCGAAGTAAGGACATACCAAATAGACCATTCGAGGATAACACTTTACTAATTACATTTTATGTGGACAAGATAAACAAAGCTACATCCCCGGACTATTACAACTGAAGACTCTATCATAGCTATACTAATGTCAGCGTCAGCGGTCTCCCATCCCCAAACACGATCATCACAACAAGCATCCAAAACAGCATCTACACATGTAAGCCAGTCTGCTCACCATCCCCGAATGGATCATCACAGTTTTGAAAACAAATACGGGGTCAGTCAACTGAACAACTATATAAATAATCAACATAACAAGTCGAAACAAACTGCTACACCGTCTCCACCACCAACATCACCACACATCACCACACATCTGTTAGGTTCTTTAACCCTCTTATTAGACTCCTCTAATAAAAGATCTAAGTTACTAATTAAATTAGATGATAGAATCTAGTTACATGCAAACATA
>VHZZ01035168.1:0-12507 GCA_009801015.1 Silene noctiflora
ACTAGTGAATCCCGACTCATTTAAGTCGATTTGGGCCCAAGATTGGTTTGAGCCCCATAAAGCCTCTATTTTTCCCACTACTCTTCATAAAACCCCCTTCTTCCTCAACACAAATCTCAGCATACACATTCCCCCTTCAAACACCATTTTTACACATTTTCTCCAAAGCTTAAGACGACCGTAAAATCTTTGTTTCTTAACCGTTTCTTCCGATTTTCGCGCCATTCTCTTCCTTTTCTCGTTCGCCATCTAAGTATGTATTAAATTTTAAGTTTTTCTCTCCTCTTCCCATAATTTCGAGTTTCCCTCTTCTCTATTAATGGAGGATTTCTCTTCTAAAACCTTTGTTTTGTGTTTAGGGGTAGACTTGGACGATCCGGAGGCCGACTCCTTTGTGGTTGTGGATTTTCAAGAAGACAAGGAAGAATAAAGTAATCGTGATGGGTTTCTCGACGATACTTTGGGAATTTCGGTGTTTCTATGGTTTATTTAGTTGAATTATGAGTTAAAGTTGTTTACTTTGGCTAATTAGGGGCATGCTAGGTTAAAGTTATGATCTTTGATGCTATTTTGTATGAATGGTGCAAGTATATGTAAATTCATGCTTTGGATTGTTAAATTAGTTAGTATGACTCATGTTTAGGGAGTTTATGCGATAATTCATATTAAGACTATGAAATTCTTGTGTAATTTGTGGTATGGTGGATGTTGATATGCTGGAAATTCATGTTTTGCGTGTCCCATGTCATGAGCATTGCTGAAGTTTCCATTTTAAATGATGTTATGACGATTTTTGGGTAAAACCCCTCTACAGGTGTTCCCAGCCGGTGGACCGGCTACCGGTCTGCCAGCCGGCTGGGAACCTTCTGGTTGTTTTTGTGTTCAAGTTGGGTATGTCCCAGCCGGTGGACCGGCTGCCGGTCCAGTGGCTGGCTGGGAACCTTCTGTTTGTTTTGGTGAATTTTTAATTGTCAGGTGTCCCCGGCCGGTGGACTGGCTGCCGGTCTGCCAACCGGCTGGGAACCTTCTGGAAGTTTTTGTTGAATTTTAAGTTACAGGTTTGCCCAGCCGGTGGACCGACTGCCGGTCCAGCGGCCGGCTGGGAAGTTTATGGTCTAATTTATAATTTTGATGCATGGCTGTGTTCCCAGCCGGTGGACCGACTGCCGGTCCACTGCCGGCCGGGAGTTTTCTGACTTGGTTTTTGGAATTTCCTATTTGACCATGTGGCTCAGCCGGTTGGCCGGCGGCCGGTCACCCAGACCGGTTGGGAGTCTCTATTTCATAATTTCACTTCTTTTGCTCATTGTATGATGGATATGGTTTGAACTTATGATTTGTCCACATTTCAACATGATTATATGAATTGTTTACATTTCATCATGAGCATTTGGGTTTGTTTCACATGCATCCATTATACGTCATATGCCGTCCCTATATAAGCTATTATATGCTTTGTTGATTTGAACCGTGTCCGTATGGCATTGACATCGACCTAYCTCTATGCTTGACTACTACCTTAGATTTTCCGCCACACTCGTGCGGTACTGGCGAGTGGGGTACTCTATTTGTGTGCTTATAGATCGAGTCTTGGATGCGGAGATGTGTCGTATGTCGAATCGGAAGGAAGTACCTTCCCGGAGTCTGAATCCAGGTCTTAGGCTGGGATGTACCTAGCTAGTCATCCTACCAAGGGTTGCGTTACTGTCTAAGGGTGTTGTGGTCTTTGCATGGCGTGGTGTAGTTAGATAGTCTTTCCTCGGATATTGTGTTCTTTGTTTGTTTTGTTCGAACATGCTTTAAAGGTAGCCGCTGAGTCGAACACTTGTTTGCCTATACGTTGATCCTATCGGACACTAGTGGTGAGATGCAAGCCACTAGTTGCGATATGATCCCCTTTGTGTGGTTTATTATTCGTTTTATCAATGTTAATACCATGTTATCTTGTATTACTCATCATTTATKAATTCTCTCATGCTAATGCTTTTATCTATGTATGATTAGTCTCTCTTCAATCTTTGTGACGGACAATATTGTTGTCTATGTGTATTTCAATGTATCGTAGCTGGGAGGACCCTGAGTTACTCCCCACTGACTGTGGCATTCATGTTTTCATGAATGACAGGTACTAGTTGGTGACTATATGGGGGAAGACGATGGCTAGCCAAAATACATAAAATCGAACACAAACAAACACGATAAACACGTAAGCATACAAGATATTGGATCATTAGCTTCACTCTTACATAAACTTGTTCAATCAATGCAAGACGATGTCCATTCCGCACTCGGTCGAGGTGCCTGGGACTCGGTCGAGTAGGCCAGACTCGGTCGAGTGCGCCTACCGTACTCGGTCGAGTTCCCCAAGATATTAAATTTTAAACGAGTATGTTGTCCATATCAATTATTCCTGCAATAAAGTACCTCGTTCGGAGTCCGAGAAGCGTCCCGGAACTCGTCACTAGTTAGTCTTTCACTCAAGAATCAACTAAACCGTTCTATAAAGTATCATTACACCCTAATTACATACTCTTTACAAGCTAAAATTCAAGCAATTCAACAATTACATATGCATGTTTACGCAACTCAAGTGGCTGCCTTCACACATTCAACTATGCAAGTAAATATATTCACAACTTCACACCTCTAGTTGTACCCATACTTCTATAACGACATTCGCCACGCATACTAGAGTGCATACACATATAAAAACATGCAAGACACACATGACCATAGACGTAAACTTTACATCTGGCACATAGCACACCAATAACTACAGCACAACATCCCACCCGAGTTACTGGCTTAAGCACATTAGGGCCGGGTCCTGAAATGAGGGCGCCTTCTCAACTAAAACCAATTCATATGGGGCTCCCAACATGCATACACCAGGTTCATTTTTAATTGACTCACTAGGTTTATTGGGTTCATTGGTTACAGGTTCCAAAATCGTCGCTCTGATACCACTTTGTAACACCCCTACTTACCAAGGAAGCCTGTACTAGACCTTCCTTGACAACTAAGGGTGATACCATCTTGGTTACCCGAGGTAAGTACATAAGAAATAGACCATTCAAGAACAACACTTTATTAATTTAAAATTTAAGTGGACAAGAAATATAAAACGACATCACCGGACTATTAGAACTGAGGACTCTATCGCAACTATACTAATATCGGCGTCAGCGATCTCCCATCCCCAAACACGATCATCACAAACAAGCATCCAATACAACAACTACACCTTCAAGTTAATCTGCTCACCATCCCCGAATAGTTTATCACGGTTTTGAAAACAGTAACGGGGTCAGTCAACCGTACAACAATATGAAAGCATAATAATGTAAACAACTCAAAGTGATCGCCACACCGTCACCACCACCACCATCACATCACACATCAAGTAACCGACTACACACCAAATTGTGTAGCCCTTCCAGTGGAGTACCGCAGCCACACCACCTAACCATTCATAATACCCAAGTCCCTTAATGTGAATATGTAACACCTTTAATACTCGGGATTTTTAGTATAGGGACACTCAGTAGAGTACAGGGTACTCGAACGAGTGCCTATTGGTGTCAGTCTGTCAGTGTGCTGGAGGTTTGGGACTCGGACGGGTGCAGAGCACTCGGTCGAGTGGTGTGTACTCGGTCGAGTACATTGGACTCGGTCGAGTGTCGCGTACTCGACCGAGTGTCCGGTTCGTATCGATTTTTAGCGTAAAGTAAAAAGATTAGAATGAGAGGCAGTAAATCACTATTTCGTTTTTTAAACAAAAACCTAGACATCCTTTACTGCTTCTCCTTCTAGTCCTTCATTCCGCGGCGATTCTTTATCGATTTGTTGGTAATTTCACGCATCGTAACACCGTAATCGCAAGGGTAAGTCTTTAATCGAGTGTTTTAACATATTGTTGAAACCCTAATTTCTGATTTGGGGGATTTTTAGGGAATTGTGCCTTATTGTATGAATTGATTCATTATAAGAGGAGATTTCGTAGAAGAGGCATTTTGAGCACTTGTTTGTTCCTGATTTGCCGATTAAGGTAGGATTTCCTACTCAGTTGACTGTAGAATTTTATGCATATTAATGTGACGATGTTGTACTATGATTTGTGATATGATTCTATGATTGTGATGGTATTGTGATGGCAGAGTTGGTGGTGGATGTTGGAGTTGGGTGTGATTGGTATTATGATTGTGATATTGTTTGTGAGCCATTGTGAGAGGTGGTATCACCTCCATTGTTCGCCTTTTACGTTCTCTCAGTGCATGAGGGATGTGCACATTAAGTGACTTGGGTTATTTTGGGTGGCTTAGGTGGTTGGTTGCGGTCTTCCACTGGCAGGGCTACACACTTTGGTCTGTAGTCGGTTACTTGTTGTGTGGTGTGGTGATGGTGATGGTGGCGGTGTGGTAATGTTAATATTTTTTTACATTGTTATTGTATATGGTTGTTCAGTGGACTGTCCCCGTTTAATGTATTAAAAATTGTGGTGATCCATTCGGGGATAGTGAGCAGTTAATTTAGCAGGTATTGACGATGATGGCTGTAGACTACACGACGGGGTTAGCAGGATGGAATCTCAGGAGTTTTATATTAGCTTCTGCAGACTATATTAGTATCACATTTGTTTTAGTTTGTTTTGTATTTCGTTTTATGGAGGATTATGTAATCATTTAAATTATATTTATATTAATAATGTTTCTTTATTGTTACTATGATCTTCACTGCCTCGGGAAACCGAGATGGTAGCATCCTTGTATTTGGAGGTAGTCCTTGGTAAGTTGCCTCGGAGTATGGGCGTGTTTCAAAGTGGTATCAGAGCAACCCATTCGTTTGTATCTATGGGTCATGCTAAAGTTATGGGTCTAGAAGTGTTCGAGTGTGTAAAGGATGAAGATTTTATACCGTCAGGGGAGTCTTTATCATGTGGAAAGCTATATAGGGGTGTGTCTATGGTTGTAGGGCAAGTCAACTTTCCAGTTGATTTGTTCGAGTTTCCCTTTGATTGTTTTAAGGTCATAGTGGGAATGGATTGGCTAGGGAGGTATAGAGCCACCATTGATTGTCATAAAAAGAAGGTTTCTTTAAAAGGACCTAAAGGGGTTAGAGTGTCTTACCGTGAGTTTGTAATCAAGCCCAAAGTCAATATTATTATAGCTGTGACATTGAAGTCGTTTTTTAGGAAGGGGTATGTTATACTTCTATGCCATGTAAAAGATAGTCGGGTGGAGGAGCCTTCAGCTTTGGAGATGCCTGTAGTGAGTGAGTTAAAGATGTCTTCCCGGAGGAGATACCAGGGTTACCGCCAAAGAGGGATATTGACTTCAGTGTAGAATTGAAGCCAGGGACGGGACCTATCTCTAAGGCCCCGTACTACATGGGTCCTAAAGAGCTTGTTGAGTTAAACAAGAAGCTAGATGATTTGATCGAGAAGGGATATATTAGACCTAGTGTATAGCCTTGAGGTGCTGCAGTTCTTTTCGTGAAAAAAAAGGACGGGAGTCTACGGTTATGTATAGATTACTTGGAGCTGAACCATGTGACGGTGAAGAATAGGTATACTTTGCCAAGGATAAATGACCTTTTTTTATCAACTAAGTGGAGCTGGGGTGTTCTCGAAGATCAATCTGAGATCAGGGTACCATCAGCTAAGGATTTGAGATAAAGATACACCTAAGACGATGTTCCTTTCGAGATATGGGCACTATGAGTATGTGGTTATGCCTTTTCGTTTGACCAATGCACCAGCGGTTTTCATAGATCTGATAAACCGGGTTTTAAGCCAGTTTCTGAATTAGTTCGTGTTTGTCTTCATTGATGACATTCTAGTATACTCTAAGACTCGAGAGGATCATGAGGAGCATTTAAGACTGGTATTGCAGACCTTGCGCGATAACCAGTTATATGAAAAGCTGTCTATGTGTGAGTTCTGGCTCGAGAAGGTGGCCTTTCTAGGCCATGTGATTTCTAAAGATGGGGTTTTAGTGGATTCTAGCAAAATCGAGGCGGTTTCCAAGTCGGAGACACCAAATAATGTGGCCAAGGTACGAAGTTTCTTGGGTCTAGTTGGGTACTACAAAGGGTTTGTGAAAGACTTTTCGAAGATATCTCGACATATGATGGCGCTTAAGAAAAAGAGAACCGATTTCATTGGGATGAGAGTTGTGAGACAGCGTTCTTAACCTTAAAGCATCGGTTGACTACAGCTCTTGTCTTAGCCTTGCCAGGAGGGAGTAAGAACTTTGAAGTTTATACCGACGCTTCTAAGGATGGGGTGGGGTGTGTGTTGATGCATAATGGGAAAGTGATAGCTTATGCCTCTAGAAAGTTGAAGACTTATGAGGAGAACTATCCTACTCATGAATTAGAATTGGGTGTCGTGGTCTTTGCTCTGAAGATTTGGAGATACTACCTTTATGGGGCAACCTTTAAGGTGTTTTTAGATCACAAGAGTCTGAAGTACATATACACCCGGAAGGAGTTGAACATGAGATAAAGGAGGTGGATGGAGTTGATCGGCGAAAATGATATGGAGATAGTATATCATGAAGGGAAGGCTAATGTAGTTGCTGATGCGTTAAGTCGGAAGAGCGTGCATTCTCTATGCACTGCCATGTCACTTATGCGACTTAGGGAAGAGGTGAATCGGATGGGTATTCATATGATCAGGAAAAGGGACGCTCTTGGGGACTTGATCGTGGAGTCCACGCTTTATGATGAGATCAGGGTTAAGCAAGCCGATGATCCTAAGATTCGAGAGTAGAGAGATGGGGTGGAGAAAGGGACAACTTCGAGATTCTCAGTCCATACTAATGGGAGTTTGAGGTTTGATGGCAGATGGTGTGTTCCTAGTGATGCTGAGTTGAGGAAGATGGTCATGACTGAGGCTCACTGTACGCCTTATTCAGTGCATCCTGGTGGTGAAAAGCTTTACAAGGATCATAAGAAGACGTTCTGATGGCCTGGGATGAAGAGGGAGACAGCGGAGTTTGTAGCTAGATGTCTTACCTATCAGCGAGTTAAAGGAGAGTATCGTCGACCTCAGGGTAAGATTCAGTCTGTAGAGGTACCTGAGTCGAAGTGGGAATCCATTTCTATGAATTTCATTGTGGGCTTACCGAGGACTCGGCAAGGCAACAACATGATTTGGGTAATTATGGATCGACTAACCAAATCGGCTCACTTCATAACAATGAAGGACACTTGGAGTAAGCTGCAGTTGGCTAATGGGTATAGAAATAATGTGATTCGCCTTCATGGGGTACCAAAGGACATTGTGTCAGATCGTGATGCGCGATTCATATCAAAGTTTTGGCAAGAATTGCAAGAGTTGATTGGTACAAACTTGAAGATGAGTACAACGTTTCATCCTGCGACAGATGGTTAGACCGAGAGGACCATTAAGACCTTATAGGACATTTTAAGGGCTTGTGTCATGGAGTTTGGTGGTAGCTGGGCAGATAGGTTGGACCTGATTGAGTTTTCTTATAACAACAGTTTCCACACTAGCATTTGGATGACACCGTTTGAAGCCTTGTATGGGAGGAAGTATAGGAGTCTGATCTGTTGGGACGATTGTGCTGAGGCTGTGGTTTTGGGACCACAAATGGTACATGACATGATTGAGCAAGTGAGGCTGATACGACAGACGATAAAAGCAGCTCTAGATCGGAAAAAGAGCTATGCTGATTTGCATCGACGGGATATTGAGTTTCACGTGGGTGACAAGGTTCTTTTGAAGGTGTCACTTATGAGGGGTGTTATGCGTTTTGGCAACAGGGGCAAGTTGAGTTAGAACTTTATAGGGCCTTATGAGATCTTGGATCACATTGGTGAGGTAGCTTACCGTTCGGTGTTGCCATCAGCCTTGGAGTGGGTGCATAATGTATTCCATGCATCGCAGCTTTGGAAGTATGTTAGTGATCCTTCCCATGTCTTATAGGTGGAGAATATAGACCTGGATGAGTCTTTGACTTATGTAGAGGTACCAAAGGAAATCTTGGACCGTAAGGTACGAAAGACCAGAAATAGTGAGACCGTGTTGCTGAAAGTACTTTAGACCAATCATAACGTTGAGGAAGCGACTTGGGAAGCTGAGGCTAAGATGAGGGAGCGGTATCCGCATCTGTTTGATCAGGTATGGTTTGTTACGGGGACGTAACCCTGTTTATTTTAAGGGGGTAGGAGATGATCGCATATGTTTTTCTGTAGTTTTGAGTCGAGTTTTGAGTTCAGTTTTGTTTTGTTTCAAGTTTAGTTGAGTTATGTTGAGTTATGTTTTGGCTATGCATTGGCCATTGGTAGTGTTGTCAGTCTTAGTGTTATCTTTTGTTAGTATGGTTTGAACTTCGGGGACGAAGTTCATTTTTACGGGGGGAGACTGTAATACTCGGGGTTTTTATAATAGGGACACTTGGTAGAGTACAGGGTAATCAACCGAGTGCCTATTGGTGTCAGACTGTCAGTGTACTAGAGGTTGGGGACTCGTACGAGTGCAGAGCACTAGATCGAGTGTCGCATACTCGGTCGAGTGCCGTGTACTCGACCGAGTGTCCGGTTCGTATTGGGTTTTTAGCGGAAAGTATAAATATTAGAACGAGAAGCAGTAAATCATTATTTTTCTTTTCAAACAAAAAACTAGACATCTTTTACAGCTCCTCCTTCTAGTCCTTCATTCCGCGGCGAGTCTTTATCGATTTGTTGGGAATTTCACGCACCGTAAGACCGTAATCGCAAGGGTAAGTCTTTAATCAAGTCTTTTAACATATTGTTGAAACCCTAATTTTTTATTTGGGGGATTTTGAGGGAATTGTGCCTTATTGTATGAATTGGTTCGTTATTGGAGGAGATTTCGTAGAAGAGGCATTTTGAGCACTTGTTTGTTCCTTATTTGCTGATTAAGGTAGGATTTCCTACTCAGTTGACTGTAGAATTSTATGCATATTAATGTGACGATGTTGTACTGTGCTTTGTGATATGATTCTATGATTGTGATGGTATTGTGATGGCGGAGTTGGTGGTGGATGTTAGAGTTGGGTGTGATTGGTATTGTGATTGTGATATTGTTTATGAGCCATTGTGAGAGGTGGTCTCACCTCCATTTTTCGCCTCCTGCCTTTTGTCAGCGCAGGAGGGATGTGCACATTAAGGGACGTAGGTTATTGTGGGTGGTTTAGGTGGTTGGTTGCGGTCTTCCACTAGCTAGGCTACACACTTTAGTATGTAGTCGGTTACTTGTTGTGTGGTTTTGTGATGGTGATGGAGACAGTGTGGTACTGTTATATTTCTTTTACATTGTTATTTTATATGGTTGTTCAGTGGACTAACCCCGTTGAATGTTTTAAAAACTGTGGTGATCCATTCGGGGATAGTGAGTAGTTAATTTAGCAGGTAATGACGATGATGGCTGTTGACTACGCGGCGGGGTTAGCATGGTGGAGTCTCACAAGTTTTATATTAGCTTTCGATGACTATATTAGTATCACATTTGTTTTAGTTCGTTTTGTACTCCGTTTTATGGAGGATTAAGTAATCATTTAAATTATATTTATATTAATAATGTTTCTTTATTGTTACTATGATCGTCACTGCCTCGGGAAACCGAGATGGTAGCATCCTTGTATTCGGAGTTAGTCCTTGGTAAGGTGCCTCGGAGTATGGGGGTGTTACAACACTCCCATTTATTTAAGAGCCTTTAGCAAGATATTCCGAAATAAATAGAGTTGTTACCATCTCGAAATGACCGAGGTAGTGAATAACAATGTAAAAGAAACGAAAGTACTTTATGATAAAATTTGGCGAATAAAGATTTTTTTACAACTTGGCCAAACAGACTCAACTGAAACAATAAATAATTACAACTCGCAACGGAAATAAATTAAGTAACAACTGCCTCGAACTATGTGATCTAGACTTCTAGGTAGACTGGCCAAAAATCCTCACGCATCCCCATGAGCTCCCAAATCAGCTAACTCAAAACCTGTCAGTCAATCTGCTCCCGAATAGTTGGTTCATCAAAGGTGTACACAAATATAAAGTCAACCACAAGGTTGAGTAGAATAACCAACAACAAGTATAAGATGAACTAAATGAAAATGCATAATATGATATGATATGCAAATGCAAATGCAGCTGAGCTCATCACCCAAAACACCCTTTCATCCCGCCAATCCCTGGCCCGTAAAAAAAAATGCAATCGTCCTAACCGAAGTTGAGGTAAACTAATCCCAACCGAAGTTGAGGTAAACTCATCCCAGAACAAGTCCTGCAAAACCAGTCTGGGGAAAACAATGCAGTATGTCATGCAACTATACTAATTCATCCCAGAACGAGTCTGAGGTATCCAATGCAAATGCCATGCCAACAATAATAATTCATCCTAGAATGAATCTGGGGTAACCAATGCAAATCATATGAAACAATAATAAATTATAAATATTCAACCACTTCATCTCAGACACGAAGCTGAGGCATCCGACAATAATAATAAAACTTATCCAATAACTCGATAATTCATTCGATTCATATTACTTCATAAAAAAACCAATTGAGCAAAGGATTTATAAAATTTTTGATCATTGGTTTGGGTTAGACTTGTCAAAATACGGCTTAGGGTAGGATTACGTTGAGCAAGTGGATCTAGGCCTTGGCATCACCATCCTCAGTTTCGGCTTGATCCCCTAAACCTCGAACCATCTCCAAAGGTTCTTCATTTTGACCCTTAACCTCGGCTAACTCCTTACGCAAAACTTTAACTTCCAATTTCAACCCCACGACCTCCTCCATTTGAGCATGTTAGAGACTCATCACCTCCTTCATTGTTTTGTTGAGGCGTGATATAGAACCGGAATCAAGTGAAGTAGAGCCACCACTAGTTACCTTACCACCCGCCCATCTACGAACAAGCTTATCATCCTTAACTTGTAAGAACATCTTCGAGAGCATACCCGAAGTCATTGAATCACATAGATGATCTACCCCAAAGCTCGTAGAATCAACAATTTCCATCTTTTCAAAGATCAAAGACAACCACATTCCATAGGCTAAAACCATAGCACTATCAACCTTACGTTTCTCAACAATCTTGGCAATATAACCAATGTGAAAGAACATGAGAGCGGGTAAGTTGATTTGAAAATGATTAGGAATGTGATAGATTAGCCATATCCCATATGTCGAAAACCGAGCATTTCCCACGGCTTCCATTATATGGTATCAAGGTTCAAAAAATGAAGTTAAAGAAGAACCTATGATTTATCTTTAGTTCCCTAGCGGTGAGGGTATTGCATGAGGTTGCACTTGGACTAAGGAATTTGATCACGGTCAATGATGTAATCCCACAAATAGTAGGCCAACCACCCTTAGGAAATTGAGACAACCCGGTTGTTGGAGCCCCAAGAATTCTACCAACAGTTTCGATATTAAGATGCAATGGTTTATTGTTGATCACGGCGGTGAGAGAGGCATAATCAACATTGACCTTCACTGTGGTATAAAATTGGACTAACTCGGCTAGGTAGACCTTGCCATAGTAATCAAGATGATTTTGCCAATTTTGGGCAAAACTCGCATCCTTGAAAAACATAAAAGCGGGAGAAAAGTCATACCATTCGAGATCATAACGCCTTCCAGATTGAAAGCTACCACGAATCACAGGCTTGCAACAATTATAAATGGGTTAAGTAAACTGGTGTTGTTGAAGGATTTCAAGTGCCTTGCTCTTGTTTTCATCCAATGGTTGCTCGATTGAAATCAAGACACCCTTCAATTTCTCATCCATCTCATAAATTTCATGTTCAACTTCCTCTTCTTGAACAACAACTTCCTCCACTTCTTCAATTTTCCTCTTTCTCAAGCGTGATCGGGTTTGTGCTCCATGGGTTTTGGGTTTCGGTTTGGATTTGGCTTCAACTACTTTGAACAACTCCTCATCATCAAAGATTTCATTCAACTTGGCTTCATCAACAACCTTTCTTCCTTTTCCCTTTCTTTTCCCTTTTCCTTTTCCTTTCTTTTCTCGAGTTCTCACCATCTCATTCAATACTTCTTCACACTCTTTTTCTTTTTCTTTCAAACTCTCATCTTCATCTTCTTTTTCATTTGATTTTTCTCTATTTTCTTTCTCCTCACTAATTGATTTTTCGACACTCTCTTATTTTTCATCTCCTTCCTTACTTTTCTCATCCTCTTCATTTTCGTCTTCCTCAACTTCTTTATTTTCTCCTTTTTTTCCGGTTTCCTACACTACACCAACAACATCCTCCTCATCTTCAATTTCATCTTCCTTTTCACCATCAATTTCGTTTTCCTCCAGAACTGTAATACTAAGGTTTTCTCTGCCTTTGGTTACTCAACCGAGTAGGATTTACTCTGTCAAGTAAGTTTATGTAAATTGGAGTCAGATTCTGTCTGTCAGGTACTCGATCGAGTACCCTTGGGACTCGATCGAGTAAAGGCCACTCGATCGAGTAGCCTGCTTACTCGATCGAGTAAGTTGGT
>VHZZ01035260.1:7482-18616 GCA_009801015.1 Silene noctiflora
ATAAATATAAAATAGGAATAGAGTTAATTATAAATTAAATATTATAAATCGATAAATATGAAAGAATATCATTTTACGAAATAATTATAAAATACAAGCAACTATTGAAATGTGATTCACGAAGCAATAATAGTTTATATATGAATCGCCTTAAATAAACAATTCATTTTGAAATACATTTATAAAGACGTAGCTTGACTTGCGTTGACCATCGCTAAAATACGGGCTATTACACAAAGTGTATGGGAGTATTTGTTATATGCTCTGATCGGTATGATGTGTTGTATTCACTCTTTTCGTTATGCTTTGATGCTAGCTTTGTGCCTTATGTTGCTATGGATCGTGTGCTACATAGGTTTGGGAGTGTTAATGGTCTAGTGGTCGCATATGGTCTAGGCTCACATGGTTTCTTTTGTCTAGCGTTAAGAACGTTGTAGTATGTCAAGTTGATGTCGAGTTTTCATGAGTATAGATGGTCTCACATGTTTACTGGTTTTGCATGTCAATTGTTATTTATTGTAGGTTATATTCAATTGTTGTAAACATGACTGGGAGAGCATCTAGTTACTCCCGACTGATTGCCGACCCCCATTATCAGGTTGAATGCTCGTCGTTGTTTGGATGATGTTGTTTGGGATGCATCGAGGGGCGAGACGAGTAATAAATTAGGATTTTGTTTTCAGTTCAGTTGAGATACTTTTAATAATGTATTAGTTGGTTTCAGTTTTAGTATCGATCAGGATTTGGTCAGGTGTTTCCGTTACCTTGACCCTTTTATCAGTGTTATACTCTGATTTCTAATTTATTATATGTTTTTCCTTTTGTTTAATAATCCGAATTGTTATACCAGGGCCAGTCAGCAGCTGCCACTGTGGCCAGCTGTTGGTCCACTAAACTAACTTGAAAAACATCCTACACATCAAGGGTAATTCCCACAATTATTCAGGTTAAAATCAAGTCATAAGTTGTTGCAGAAAGGGCTGAAAGAGCCAGAGGCAGGTTTCCTTTTTTGGCCAAACAAGACCAAAGCTAGCTTAAAGACTTTTAAGATGTTTTCTCCTTGAACAAGAAAGTAGAACTAGCAGCCAAATGGAGAATTTAAGTCCCTCGAGAACAACGAAGTTAGCAAAAAACAGCAACGGTCACTTGGCCTTTAGATGTAGGGTTTTAGCTCGAAATGTAATTTAGGCAAGCCTATATAAGGACCATTGTCTCAACTGTTGTAAGCAGACTTTTTGAATAAAAATTAAACCTTGAGACTTTCTCAAATCAATTCAAACTTGTGCTTAGTTGTAGTTTGAGTCCAGGCCTGATAATTAACCTGCGTTTAATCTGTTATTAATTGATCAAAGTCTGTTGGCATATTCATTTCAATCATATGCTTGACTATGGGTTATTCTGAGTGTGTTATTCAATTTTAAGCTTTAAATCCATTGCTAATCTATGGGTTTGAAGTTTAAGATTGTCAAGTTATCTCCTTAAATATTCTGTGAACATACTGTGAAGATTTAGGGCCTTAACTACATCATTTTCTCAGCTTATAACATCAAAACACAAACATGTTCTTCACTGTCAAAGTTCATCTGTCAGAGTGGTTGCAGGATTTATCAAAAATAGTTAGAGTGCCTTAAAAATCCTAAAATTTTAATTAGAGTTCACATTTATGTTAACCTTAATTGTCACGACATTTCATGAATTTTAGTGGTCAATTGGTATTTTATTTAAATTACTGAAGTTTCAATGCATTGTGAAGCTGTCAGTCTGTCCTATTGTCATAACTTCTCAATTCTAGCTAAGTCTTGAGTATTACACTGCAAATTGGTTATCAAAGTATTGGTTGAGAGTCTTTGTGAGTTCATTATCCCTAACTACATATAAAAACAGAAAAACAACCATGAGTGAAGAGACATTGGCAGGAATTGAAACCAAAGTGGAGCAATTAGCTGGAACAGTCAAGGTTATGGTGAATGCCTTGAATATTGTCATTGAGAACATTCCAAATCCTAGAAGAAGGCCGCCATCAGGAAGAGGCAGGGGTATGGGTCGAGGTTTCTTTTGGGGAGCAGAAAGAGGCCAACATCTCCATGATCAAGAAGACTGGTTAAATTATGATGAAAGCAACAGGACTCATAAGGAGCTTCCTGAACACACAGAGAAGCATTTAAAGGTAGAGATTCCTGAGTTTTCTGGTAATTTTAATCCTGATGATTTATTATAATGGATTAGAGATGTTGAGAAAATCTTTGAGTATACGGGATATATAGATGTTAAAGCCTTTAAATTTGCTGTCTTGAAACTAAAAGGATATGCTTCTCTATGGTATGATAATCTGAAACACAAAAGACTTAGAGAAGGGAAGGAACCTCTCAGATCTTAGTCTAAACTTAAAAAGAAATTGTTGAGTAAATTTGTCAGTAAAGATTATACTCAGGATTTGTTTATCAAACTATCCAAACTTAGACAGGATAAGAGACCTGTTGAGACCTATTTGAGGGACTTTGAACAACTGACCTTACAATGTGAGATAAATGAAAAACCTGAGCAAAGGAATTCTAGGTGTCTTGAGGGTCTGGATAAAAATATTGCTAGCAAGGCTAAGATGTAACCCTTATGGTATTATGATGATGTTGTTAATTTGTCACTGAGAGTTGAGAAAATGGTAAAGACCAAACCCGCAGTATCTAAACCGGTTTCTAGACCTATATACAAACCTATAGTGGTGTCAGGATTGGTGAGACACCTAAACCAGCAACCCAAACCCCCTCCGATAAAGGAAAGGGAGCCCTAACCAAGAAAACTAACACAAATCCAAATGAAGGGAAGATTAAATGCTTCTAGTGCCAGGGTTGTGGTCATTTTAGAAAAGATTGTCCCTCAAAAAGAGTGATAACAACAATAGAAGTGGAAGAGTGGGAAAGGGAAGGTCTGGTAGAGTATGAGCAAGAGGAGAGTATAGTGACAGAGGAGTTATCTACTGAAGAAGGTACACGCCAAGACATGGTTATAGCTCATCCTGACACAAGCAATAGCTTGGTCCTATGGAGGGTCATGCACTCCGAACAAGAACAATTGGAAGAGGACCAGAGATCACAGATATTCAGGTGTAGGTGTACTATTCGGGAAAGGGTCTGTAATTTGATCATTGATGTGGGGGTGGGGGGGGGGTACCAATGTGGCTTCTATCACCTTGGTCAACAACCTCAATTTGGTTACTCAAGTACACCCACACCCTTACAAGCTGAGATGACTAAGCAATGGAGTTGAAGTGAAGGTTGACAAACAATGCCTAGTACTATTTTCCATTTGGAGGGTTTACAAGGATAAAGTGATGTGTAATGTAGTGCCAATGGATGCCTGTCACTTGATCTTAGACAGGCCATGGGAGCTTGATAAGAGTACTACTCATCAAGGGAGGGATAACACTTACACCTTCAAGCAAGGTAGCAAGAAGATAGTCCTGACTCTTTTGCCACCAAATTAGAAGAACTATGGAAGTCCTAATATGCTAGAGCAAATCAATGGGTTTTTGATTCTCTCAGAAGCAGCAATGGTCAAAGAAATGAGACAAGATCAACTTGTGCTGGTCTTATTGTCAAATGAGGTGTCAGAGGATGGGGAATCCCATATTCCTGCAGAGGTTGAGCCATTGCTAAGGAAGTACCATGATGTGTTCCCAGATGAACTACCTAGTGGGTTCCCACCACTAAGGGGGATTGAGCATCAAATTGACCTTGTGCAAGGATTTGTGCTCCCTAACAGACCTACATATAAGGGTGATCTTAATGCTACAAAGGAATTGTATAAAAAAAATAGATAAGCTGATGGACAAGGGATTTGTGAGGGAATCCTTGAGTCCTTGTGCTATGCCAGCACTATTGGTTCCTAATAAGGATGGCGCATGGAGGATGTGTACTGACAGCAGAGCTATCAACAACATCACGGTCAAATATAGGTTTCCTATACCTAGACTGGATGACATGTTAGATGAACTGAGTGGTGCCAGGATCTTCTCAAAATTTGATCTTAGGCAAGGATACCATCAGGTGAGAATTAAGGAAGGTGATGAATGGAAGACAGCTTTCAAAACAAAACATGGCTTGTATGAGTGGCTTATAATGCCATTTGGTCTGTCAAATACACCAAGCACCTTAATGAGACTCATGACAGAGGTGTTGAGGCCGTGGTTGGGAAGGTTTGATGTGGTATACTTTGATGATATTCTGATTTACAGAGGATCATAGAAGAGCACCTAAATCACCTTGAAGTTGTATTTAAAATCCTGAGGGATAGTACACTGTTTGGAAAATTAGAGAAATGTACCTTTATGACACCTGAAGTCAAGTTTTTAGGATACATTGTGTTTGGGAGAGGGGTCTCTATGGACCAGGATAAAATTAAAGCTGTGAAATCCTGGCCAATCTCTAAAAGCATTACTGAAGTAACAGACGTTCATGGCCTTGCATCATTCTACAAGAGTTTTATCAAAACCTTTAGTGTTGTTGCTACACCAATCACAGAATGCATGAAAAAAGAAGAGTTTAAATGGACTGAGAGTGCTCAATAGGCTTTCAGAATAATCAAGAGACTGTTGTGTGAAGCACTTGTCCTTAGATTACCTGATTTCAATTGTTTATTTGAAGTTGAATGTGATTTCATTGGTGTGGGAATTGTAGCTATTTTAATTCAAGAAAGAAAACAAGTGGCTTATTTCAGTGAGAAATTAAGTTGAGCCAAATTGAGCTTCTTTACTTATGACAAGGAATTTTATATTCTTGTCAGGGCTATCATGCATTGGAGCCACTATCTTAAACCCAAACCATTTGTGCTACACTCAGATCATGAAGCTTTGAAGTATATCAGTGGCCAGCATAAATTAAATCACAGGCATGCTAAGTGGGTTGAGTTCTTGAACTCTTTTATATTCTCAAGCAAATATAAAGAGGGAAGCAAAATGTTGTTGCAGATGCTCTATCAAGAATACATTCATTGCTGACAGTCATGAAGCAAAGGATTCTTAGGTTTGAATTTATGAAAGAATTATACAAAGATAATCCAGATTTTTATGAGGATTGGTTGGCTCAGACTGAGGGAACTAGGTTCATGGAACTAAGTTTCAGTTGCAGAGGGGGTTTTTATTCCATGGGAATAAACTTTGTGTTCCCAGCGGTTCCTACGGGGATCTGTTAATCAAGAAAGTCCACTCCAGTGGGTTGGGAGGACATTTTGGAGTTTAGAAAACTTTGGATATACTACAAGATCAATTATATTAGCCTAAGATGATGGGAGATGTCCAAATTATTCTCAGAAGGTGTGTAGTGTGTCAACAATCCAAGAGTTCCTTTCATGCAGGAGCATGCACATCTTTGCTAGTTCCAAGCAAGCCATGGGAGGATGTCAGCATGGACTTCATGGTAGCCTTACCCGAGACTCAAAGAGGGGAGGGATTCCATCAAGGTTGTAGCTGACAGGTTCAGCAAAATGGCTTACTTCATAGCCTGAAAGAAAACTGAGGATGCTGCAAGTGTTGCTAAGCTCTATCTTAAGGAAATTATAAGGTTACATGGGGTTCCTGAAACCATCGTATCTGAGGTCATTATGGAAGCTACTCAACACCAAGTTGGTGTTCAGTACATCTCACCATCCACAAACAGATGGCCAAACTGAGGTCACTAACAAAACATTGGGAAGGATTCAGAGGTGCATTGTCAACAAGTCACTGAAAGACTGGGATTTGAAGTTGTCCCAAGCTGAATTTGCCTTCAACGGAGCTCCAACATCTGCAACAGGTGATAGCCCCTTTGAAGTGGCATATGGGGTCAATCCTCTAATGCCCTTAGACCTGTCAAGTGTTCCAAAAGAAGAAATGAATTATGATTCTAAGAAAATAGCAGAACAGATGCTGAAACTACATGCTGCAGTCAAGAGACAAATAGAGAAGGCAAATGAGTCATATCAGAAGTAGGCTAAGGTTCCAAAGAAGAATAAAGAATTTATGCCATGAGACTTGGTGTGGATTCACCTCAGGAAAGAAATATTTCCAGCCAAAAGGAGAACAAGTTAATGCCCAGGGCTGAGGGTCCATTTGAAATTATTGAAAAGATTGGTCCAAATGCTTACAATGTTGATCTTCCTGGTGAGTATGGTGTTCATGGAACATTTAACATTGGAGACCTAAGCTTATATTATTATAGTTCTGATGATGAAGAGGAACCAGGCTTGAGGTCAAGCCCTTTTCAACCTGGGGAGGCTGCATCAGGAGCTGGACCACATGCCTCTAACTCAAGCCAGAGCTCAAACCAAACCCAGCCAATCACCCCTGAACCACCAAGTTTGCAGGACAACAGGAGGTACACCAGGTTCAGTCAACAGCTGACACTGTGGCCAGCTGTTGGTCTATTATACACATCCAAGGCTAATTCCCAAAAAAAACCAGGTTAAAAATAAGTCACAAGTTATTGCAGAAAAGGCTGAAAGAGCAAAAGGCAGGTTTCCTTTTTTGGCCAAACAAGACCAAAGCTAGCTTAATGCACTTTTGAAATGTTTTCTCCTTAAACAAGCAAGTAGAACAAGCATCCAAAGGGAGCATTTAAGTCCCTCGAGAACACTGAAGCTAGAAAACAACAACAATAGCCACCTGCACACAACCAGACAAAGGCAGAAAGCAGACTGACCATGCTTTTCACCAGCCTGTTTTTCACCTTATTGTTTTATTTTTTACTTAGTTGACCTCATTTTCAGTTTGTAAAATATTATCTTTGTTTTGTACCTTTCCCAGATTAAATTTTGGCCTTTAGATGTAGGGGTCTAGCTCGAAATGTAATTCAGGCATGCCTATGTAAGGACCATTGTCTCAACTGTTGTAAGTAGACCTTTTGAATGAAAATTAAACCTTGAGACTTTCTCAAATCAATTCAAACTTGTGCTTAGCTATAGTGAGTGCAAGCCTAATAATTAACCTGTGTTTAATCTGTGGTTAATTGATCAAAGTCTGTTGGCATATTCATGTCAATCAATGTGCTTGACTATGGGCTGTTCTGAGTGTGTTGTTCAATTTTAAGCTTTAAATTCTGTGTTATAATGTGGGTTTGTAGTCTAAGATTGTTAAGTTATCTCCTTAAGTCTTATGTGAACATTTTGTGAAAATTTAGGGCCTTAACTATATCCTTTTCTCAGCTTATAACATCAAAATATAAACTTGTTCTTCACTGTTAGAGTTCATCAGTCAGAGTGGTTGCAAGATTTATCAAAAATAGTTAGATTACCTTAAAAATCCTGAAATTTTAATTAAAGTTCATATTTAGGTTAACCTTAATTGTCACCAAATTTCATGAATTTTAGAGGTCAATTGATATTTTATTTAAATTACTGAAGTTTCATTGCATTGTGAAGCTGTCAGTATGTCCTATTGTCAAATCTTCTCAATTTCTAGCTAAGTCTTGAGTATTACACTACAAAACTCCAAAAGGCGACCCAAGAGTACGACGGTCTCCTAATCCCTCTTACATCTCCACGACAACCCAACACAACCACACCAATAATCCACCAACAACCTCCTCTAACGTTCACAAGTACCAATGTACACAATAAATGTCAAATATGTCTTTCCACGTACACATGAACCATAATGTGACATGAATGCATATGTTCATCATTAAACCAACTTACTAATCCACAATTCTTCATTTTCATGTTATAATGCAACTTAAATGAGGATGTGAAGTTAACACCACTTACCCAACAACATAACATGGTGAATTTTCAATACTAGTATGCAACCAACATAAATTTCCCAATTAATCGTGTTATAATGCAATTATGACTTGTATTATGGAATGCATGGCAATTAACACAAATGTAAACAACCATATTAGTAAGACCGAGTAGGAAAACCCTACCTCTTGAAAATCTTAAAGCACCAAGCACACACACTATAAGAGCTCCTCTAAGAAGTCTTCTCCTACATGTAATTAATGAAATAACTATCACAAATACATTCTACAACATTAATAATACTAATTAACCCTCAATTAACCCACTTAATTAACCAAAACCCTAATTAAATTCCCATAAGATAAAGCTCCCAAAATTTAAGGTTTACTAACAAAATAAATAAAGGGAAAAGGGTAAATAATAACTTATAAATGTAAAGAAATAAAAAAGGTTAAAGTTTAAACACCAAATATTCAAGATAATATAAGATAAAATTTCCAAAGGATAAGGTTGTTGGGATATTTTGAGAGCGTTTAGAAAGGTAGAGAGGAAGTTTGGAAATATTTAGGGTTGTATAATGAAAGGAAAATTCGAAAAAGAGGGTATTTATATCAAGGCCAACTTACGAATCCCAACATGCAAAAATAGCATATGCGCCTGTACACTCGGTCTCGGTGGCACTCGATCGAGTGCACCAGCTACTCAGCCGAAGACTCACAACCAAGAGCTGGTCAACTTCCTAGAGGGCACTCGGTCACTATACTTAGTCAAGTAGAGTGCCACTCGATCGAGTACTCTGTTGTACTCGTCCGAGTGCACTACTAAAAAATACGAGGTATTACATTTTGGGTGGCTTCCATTTGGCCAATTTGATTTGCCAACTCCTCGTTATGGGCTAAAATGTTTTTGAGAACATTGTGCCTAGCTTGGCTCCCTTCTAACATTTGCATGAAGAAGTTTTGTTGGTCTCTTAGCATTTGGAAAACCACATTTTTCATATCAAGGTTATAGTCATTCTCTTGTTGTGGGTACATGGGAGATTGGTTATGTTGTGGTTGTTGATTGTAAGATACCATTTGGCATTGGTTGTAAAGTGGGTTTCGGGAGGGAGGTTCTTGTCAATCGTGGATGTGGGGGCTTTCGTTAAAAAGGTTTGTGGGGCTAATTTGGGCTTTCATTGTAGAAGTTTTAGTATGGGAATATGTTGTTAGCTCAACATTCCCTCTCCATTCAAACAAGTCATACCCATTTGCACCACTTTGCCCATACTCTTCTTGTTGAAAGTCTTGTGCCATCATCATTGCTTATACAAGAAATAAACAGCTAAACACAAAGAAAACTGCAAAAAAACGATAAGAATGACTTTGAGGAAGAAGTTCCTCAAGGTTAATGCACAATTAAAATAGATAAACAAACAAGAACTGAAATACAAAACAATGTCCCCGGCAACGGCGTTATTTTAATGTGAGCTTAGTCGTCATGCTTAATCAATGCAAACACATTTATATATCCAACTAACAACTAGTAAGTGGTTAAGTCGGGGTTGGTCCATGGGAAGTGATAAGTCTATTTTATATACGATTTTACCCCATATTTTAGCTCGGTTTTAAATGCTATTTGCACTATTATTAGTGTTTATTTGAGCTAATCTCGTGTTCTAGTTGTTTTGCATGAGTTTAACGTGTTTTGTAGGGAATGTAGCTTTTACTAGCTAATTCCCGACAAAAAAAGAGCAAATATCGAGATCACAAAGCTAAGTGAAAGTTGGATTGGATCATGCATGGCCATGTATGCTCAAAGTCATGAAAGAAATGATCAAATGCTAAAGAAATGGCCCAATTAATCAAGCAAAGCAAAATTTAAAACAAATGAGAAGCATAGCCCATTAAAGAAGTCCAAGCAACTAATGTAGAAATGCAACATAGGATTCTAAGTTTATTCCACACACAAGGCATTTACCGGGTGATTAAAGACGGTTCAATGCTCAACTTTGGACTCCATGGCCATTAACTATGGTCATTTAAGGCCTTTAATCCGGATTAGTGTGACCCCGATCGGGGTGGCCTGTCCCCGATCGGGGTTGGGTGAATCTAGGTTGCTTTGGATTCTCTTGGGTTGTTTACGTTATGGAGCCTAAACTACTATAAAAGGAGGGCTAGCCCCNTCGGGGTTGGGTGAATCTAGGTTGCTTTGGATTCTCTTGGGTTGTTTACGTTATGGAGCCTAAACTACTATAAAAGGAGGGCTAGCCCCGACCTTTGAATATACCTTTGATACCAAAGTTCATACACTTCTTATTACGTCTTATATTTTCTCTCAAATCTCTTGTATTTTCTTATAACATTAGAGTAGTTTACATTTTATATACAATCATTAAGCTTTCAATATAATTCAAGTTCAAGTTCAAGTATTGTTCCACATTTGCAATTTCCTTTGGTAATTCACATTCATTTCTAGTATTTCATTATTGTTTTCATTAGTTAGTTTATTTAGTTATTCTATTTCCATTTTGTTATTTAGTTATCATTTAGTTATTAGATTTCCATTTTCACTTTAGTAATCTAAGTTACTTTTACATGAAATTTATTTATCATTAGTATATTTGTTTGTCATTTCATTCATAGCATTTAGTTTATTACATTTTACATTTTCCTATTTCCATTCTATTTAATTTAATCATTTTATTATGTTCATGCATACCATATCATATTTGGTTTTTATTATTCATAACATGAGTGAGTAGATTTGCATTGTCTAGGGAATAAGGGGAGCCATGCATTAGTAATCATATAACAAGTTAGCTTAGTATGTTTTAATATTGCATAATTGCTTCTACACTTGCTTGCTTTGTATCGTTAATCTTAGTTTACTGATCACATTATAGGATTAAATTGGTTAATACATTCTATAAGTCGAGAGGCACGGATATGTATTAGACTAAGCATGTTGTAGTAGAACGACCTAGTTCGGCGAGAGCGTCTAGGACCCGGTCTAAGGCTTGACACTAAAATCGAGAGGTGGGTGTCTCTAGGCCTAGGCATTTATCTTTGTTAGCATTAATAATTTAATATGAATTGTTTTACTATACATACCCGAAACCCCTAGACTCTCTTTAATTATATTTTTTAATCACATTTTATTTACAATTGTTATTTTATTTACTTGTTTGTTGTTAATTACTTTGCATTTACCAACCCAAAAACAAAAAGATAACCCGTTCCCAATAAATTCATAGCAACTTATAAAACTACCGTTTCTCTGTGGATTCGACCCCTATGTACTACATTCATTTGTGCCACGTCTAGGGATTTATTTTTTATAGGTGTGCGACCGCCTGTTCAAATTTTGGCGCCGTTGTCGGGGAAACGGATCTTTGTTTTATTTGTTGTTAAGTTTTTATCTTGTTCTCTTTTCTTAAGGAACA
>VHZZ01035283.1:12139-23206 GCA_009801015.1 Silene noctiflora
CCACCAACAGCTTTGGTGTACCCTAAAGGAGGTCTCATGTACACTTCTTCATCAATGTACCCATGTAAGAATGCATTGTTGATGTCAAGTTGGTGYAAAGGCCAACTTTTGATAGCTGCTATGGCCAACAATGCTCTTACAGTAGCAAATTTTGCAACAGGTGAGARAGTATGTTTATAATCTTTATCCTTCACCTGATTATAACCCTTTGCTACCAACCTCGTCTTGAACCTTTCTATTGATCCATCAGATTTATGCTTGATTTTGTAAACCCATTTTGACCCAATAGCTCTTTTGTTTGCAGGCAGGTCTACTACTTCCCAAGTGTGATTTGCCTCAAGAGNTGATTTTGAGTTTGAGAATTTTCTGGTATATATTCAGGATAACAAAAATTTTCTGTAGTTTGTGGAATAGTATTAGTATTAGGAACAGCATAAGGAAAATGACCCTCTTGAAAGACCACATCTCTGCTGGTAAAGGAGGTGTGTGTTTCCAAGTCATATAATTTGTATCCTTTTTGTCCAAAAGGGTACCCAATGAAGATGCACCTTCTTGCTTTTTTGGCAAATTTGTCTTTATTAGTRATAGGCATTGAAGCAAAACATAAGGATCCCATAACCCTCAATTCWTCATAAGTGGGTTTTTCTTTGAAAAACATTTCATAAGGGGTTCTCCAATGCAGGATAGAAGTAGGCATCTTGTTAATGAGGTAGGTTGCAGTCAACAAACATTCTCCCCAGAATTTTAAAGGTAAATGAGCTTGCAACCTTAAAGCCCTTGCTGTCTCCACCAAGTGCCTATGCTTTCTCTCAACACGACCATTTTGCTGAGGTCTTCCTACAATGGAGGTTTGATGTATAATGCCCCTTTCATTGAACATGCCTTTACATGGTCCTTGTACAAACTCTGTCCCATTATCAGTCCTGATAATCTTCACTTTGGCATTAAATTGAGTCTYAACATGCAACAAGAAATTTTTGATGAGATGAGGAACTTGATCCTTGRACTGGATAAGAAAWGTCCAAGTGGTTCTTGTGTGATCATCAACAATAGTTAARAAAGATTTTGCACCAGAAATAGCYCTRACTCTATATGGWCCCCAAACATCAWGATGAATTAATTCAAAACATTGCTTAGCATGAGAACTGCTGACATTAAARGGAAGTTTATGATGTTTTGCCAGAGTACAAGTTTCACAAAAAAATCTAGCATCATTAGAGAAATGATACCCTGGTAAATGTTTCATYTTATCAAAAGAACTATGTCCTAACCTCTGATGCAACAGATTTACATCAKAAAACTTAGTACAACTGTTTGAGTAATTCTCTAAAGGAACAACAKATGCACTATGCATTACATTATTTGCAAATTGAAAACAACTGCAGTRGCTACTTGCTCTTCTAGGCTGCAATTGACCTTTTATTAAGTAGAGATTCCCATTCTTCTTAGCTTTTGCCACAATCAGCTTATTTAAATGGTCCTGAAACCAKCACTCATYAGCATAAAAAATGAGTTTCAGGCYAGAAAATTCCAATAAYCTCCCTACAGATAAAAGATTTTGAGTAAAATCTGGTATGATGAGGACATTATGCAAGGTAATCTTATCAGTTAGATATACAGTTCCTGTTTTATGCACCAGTTTGGTGCTTCCATCAGGAAGACCCACAAGGATAGGGTTTGAAAGAACAGTKACATTGTGGACCAAAGACATGCAAGAAGTCATATGATCAGATGCTCCTGAATCAACAATCCAGGTATTTGAATGAAATTTATGAGACTGAAAAACCATTATGGAAGAGGAAGATATACCTGCAAAGCTGGTGGAAGGAAGAGTATATGCTTCATTTGACTGAGCATTATTATTTGCCAAAGCTTGCATAACCTTGTGAACCACCTTATCAACCAGGCCACTGTCCATATCAGTTGCAGCAGGAGAGGAATATTCATTGTAACCCTGATGAYTAACAGGTGCAGTATTATAGTATCCCTGATGGTCATCATCAAAAGGTGTCATATCTTCATAATCTTCTGACCCTGACCTTATAGCATCAGCATTATTAGCAACAKGCCTCTTATAGACATTGCTACCTTTCTTGTGATAGCTGTTGGAACGTCCTCTGCCCCTGCCCCTGCCATAGCTGGACTGAGCTCTACCTTGGGTAAGCCCTCTAGCCAAATAGCAYTGAAATTCTACATGACCAAAGACATTACATATAGGACAGGTCTGYAGTTTATAACACTCTGTAACATCATGTCCTTTCTTTGTACAATGTGTACATTGCTTAATTGGTTTGACTGGATTGCCTTCATCATCCAATTTAGGTTTCTTAGATGATGGTTCAGACTGTGAAGATGGATGTTTCCCAGCAGCATAGGCATTTGCCTCAGTCATATTCTCCAAAGAATCACTAATCTCCTTCTGCTTTTCTGCCTTTTGCAATAACCCAAAGGCTTTGTTAATAGGAGGCATTGGTTCTATGGTCAAGATGTAGCTCTTAACAGTCTCATAGCTAGGGTTTAGACCCATTAGAAGCTGAATTAACTTTGACTGTAACTCTCTGTCAATCACACGTTTTAAGAAGGAACAAGAACAAGAGTTTAAGGCTCCACATGTACATTGGGGAATAGGATCAACAGAATCAATTTCCTCCCAAGTCCTCTTCAAACGACTGTAATACTCAATGATCATAGAATTATCCTGAGAAATGGAACCTAAATATTTCTTTAATTGATACAATTCTAGGCTATTGATCTGACCATAACGCTCAACCAATTCACCCCAAAGTTGTTTAGCAGAATGACAGTAAGCAACATTATCACGAATGCTTCTATCAAGAGAGTATAAAATCCATTTCCTAACAAACTGATCACAACGAAGCCATTGAAAATACTTTTTATCAGTTTTATCAGGCATTTGACAAGTTCCGGTAATGAATCCCTCCTTATTCTTCGCCATTAACGCAAGCATGACCTCACGTTTCCAATTCATGAAGTCATGACCATCAAATAACACATCAACAAGACTTTGTTTAGGTTGTTCAGATGTGGAAACATATAAAGGATCGTCATAGAAAGCATAATGTGACGTAGAATCAACAGAATTAGCCGGAGTAATTTGTTCAGTCATGATGTAACAAAATGAATTGAATAGCAAAGAAATGATGAAATTCACAGAGAGATCTGAACTTCGATAGAAGTATGCAGAAGAAATTCTGAAATTCGATAGAATTATGCAGAATTTGAAAAGGAAAGAACAAATTTTCACAGAGTAATTGAATGAAGCGGAAGCAATTACGAAAGAAAAAACAGAGGATCAATAACCTRCGCGATTGATACCATGTAAAGTTGACCTAGACTCCATTGATGAACACCTTGTGAATGTAGTGAACACTGGAGTAAATAAGGAACAACTTTATTGATCAGATATTTTGTTTGTTACAATATGTTCAGTTAGTGTATGTACAATCATCTAGAATATATATATATATATATATATATATATATATATATAGAGAGAGAGAGGTTGTTATAACAACTATTTACAGGCTGTCAATTAGTGCCAAGTCACCTATCCGTGTGCATTTGTGTTTTCTTGATTACTAGCTTGAGTATCTTGATCATTTCTACACATTTAACATCAAATATAAGAGAAATAAATGCCATTACGCAAACAATAATAACAACGTAATACGTTTAGATCAGGTACAACACATTAGCAACGGAATTACTCAAAACCGGAAACAAAAAAACCTAGAACGACAAAATTGATCACAGCAAACAATCAACCAAACAACACGAAATGAAATCGCAATAAAATGAGTAGACGTCTACTATAAAGGCCTAAACGTCAAACAATAACGCTACTAAACAATAAAATTAATCAACATTGTTGTAATTAACGACTAAAATCAAGCTAAAGTAAGAAATTAAATAATAACAACAACAATAATAAAATAAGAAAGGAGAGAAAATCGCACCTAGCTTAAAAGAGTAAACAGGAGTAGAAAATTGATTAAACAAACTGTAAACTAGAAGAAGAAGATTGAAAGAGAGAAAGTTTGTTTATAATGCTGAAACGAAGTTCTGAGGAGTCGGGAAAATAAGAAGAATTACGAAAGAGCTGGTGGAGGTGAAGTGTGAAGTGTGGAGTGGAGTGTGGAGTACGAAGGTGTCAAGTGGAATTGCTCAAGAAATGAAAATTGCGTGGGGATGTGTCATAAATGATAAAACGGCTTCGTTTGTTTCTTTGCCTCGCATAATAAACTCCGACTCGAAAAGCCTATTGAAAATATCTGAATTGATGAGCGATAATACTTAAAACCCGACCAATTCGAATTAAATCGTTGCACCGATGGATTAATGTTCCTCATTCCTCAGGATGAGAAACATTAGGTGATCAATATGGTAAAAAAATAGAGTTTTCGATAAATTGGTAAAAAAAAAGTAGCATATAGGACAAATTGTTAAAAAAAAATAGCATATTGGACAAATTGGTTAAAAAAAAAAAGTAGCATATTGGATAAATTGATAAAAAAAAGTGTGAATTGGTGATAAATTGGTAAAAATTGTTTAATTAAGTGATATTTAAGCCAAAATGTATAAATAGTATTATAGAAGAAATTTTATTAATGGACAAATAGTATATCATATACTGATATATGCGGACAATATTTTGATCCTTAATAAATTCTCAATTTAAATTTATTTTGACTTGAAATTACATTTACGATTGATTTGGGTCAATTAGGTCGAGTTCGTGTCGGGTCATTTTCGGATTTACCAGAACTAGGATAAGGTCGAGTTGGGTTGGATTACTTTTAAGTTTAGTCATTTTCGGGTTTTATGAATTTATGATAGAGTTTATTAGAGGCAGTGGTTAGTTTACAACGACAAACATTCATGTCAATCTTGTCGAGTCATTTTCGGGTTTACCAGAACTAGGATAAGGTCGAGTTGGGTTGGATTACTTTTAAGTTTAGTCATTTTCGGGTTTTATGAATTTATGATAGAGTTTATTAGAGGTAATGGTTAGTTTACAACGACAAACATTCATGTCAATCTTGTCGAGTCATTTTCGGGTTTACTAGAACTAGGATAAGGTCGAGTTCGGGTCGGGCAATTTCGAGTCTATTTTTCGGATTTAATGACTTGAAATTACATTTACGATTGATTTGGGTCAATCATGTCAGGTTATATCGGTTAATATCAATTTCAGTTATAGGTTATTCTTGACCTAAATATCACTTAATCAACTTTTTTTTACCAATTTATCCAATATGCTACTTTTTTTTTACCAATTTATCCAACATGCTAGTTTTTTTTTTTTACCAATTCGGTAATTTGGCCTGTAGACATACGTATGTAGTTCAACCGGAATCTACCATCAATTCATAACGAACCAATCTACAATCAATTTTAAAAATAACTTCTAGTTAAATTTAGTTTGAGTCGTAGTTCTGAACTTGTAAGGTCCTATTCTTTTGGCACAAATTCTCATTGAAGACGGGCACTATCCGTCACAAGCTGAAGACGGATAGTGTCCCTCTCACAATATGAAAGTGGCACTATCTAGGGTGCTCCATTTCTCCCCGACTTGCTCTCCCACTTACTTTATTGTGAGAGGTCTTCAGCTTGTGACGGACAAGACGCTTTGATTCTTTTGGCACAATTTGAAACGGATCTGAATTGAACTAAATTGAACTTATAGGATTTGAATTGAACTGAACCGAACTTATAGGATTTGAACTGAACTTACAAGATTTGAACTGAAGTTAGAATATAGGATTTGAACTAAACTTATAAGATCTGAACTGAACTTATAAGATCTGAACTTTTCTCAACATATAGGATCTGAAATGAACTGAACTTATAGGATCTGAATTGAACTAAACTTATACGATCTGAACTTTTCTGAACTGAACTTATAGGATCTGAACCAAACATATAGGATCCCAACTTAAATTAACTTAATTTAATTTAACTTAACTATTACTACTCAAATTAACTTAATTTAATTTAACTTAACTACTACTACTACTGTTGTTGTTGTTGATGTTGCTGCTACTACTACTATTATTATTATTATTATTATTACTACTTTTGTAGTGTCTAATTGTGAATAGTGTAGTAATTGAAGCATACTTTTGTCGCTTAAGGATCGAATGTCTGTTTTCATGCGGTTTCCGTAAGAACGGTAATTGCGCTTTCTGTCCTTTGAACTACTGTCGAACGTCATGTTATAAAATTAACACTACAAATGTCTATTCCGGTCTACAAAGAAGCTTGATGCGAAGCTCAACTTCAAAATGATTATGTTAATTATTCTAATACATTTCTAATTTATTAAAAGCAATAATATAACTATTACTGCAACTCCAAAATTATCAAATTACGCACCATAACACGTTCCACCGACCACACTCGAATAGTTAAAACTATCTTATTTTATATAGTAAAGTTTAGTTGATAAAGGAATTGGATCAAAATAACTTGATAAAAAACAACACGAAAATTATATTTCAACTTTCAGATTCTAAGAAGACACTTGAGACATGCTTCCTATTTAATATAGGATAAGCTAAATCGGTATGAGATGTTATGTTGTACCGGGACATATAAAGACATATAGTTTATCATACCACAACACTCGAGCAACTTGTACTTAAATTTGAATTTGGTTTATGTTAACAAAATAAATATACGGAGTAATTAACTACCTTATTAGATACTTCCTCCATTCCAGTGAATTTTATATATTTGCTTTTTGGGCACTATTCATATGTGAGACGAATTTCCGATACATACAACTTCTAATATATTGTATAACATAAAAAAAGTCCATTGAAATCTTATTTAAATTGTGAAAAAAATTTAGTCATATGTAACTAAAGATATGAACAAAAGAATTCGAGCATTGATATACGTGTATAAAGCAAATCTATAGAATTCATTGGAATGGAGGGAGTACCTTTTTAGATTTCAGTTAGCTTTTAGTTTTAGTTAACTTTTTGAGTTTCGCCAAGCTCTTACGATACTACCAAAGTACTAATAGAGCAAAGCAAGAGTGTTATTGGCAAAGCACAAAGACTCATTACATACTATATACTCCGTAAATGAGTAGACAGCCATATGTACGTGCTAAACTTTATCTTCATTGCTGATAGAGTAGAAGATACTCCGTATTCCGTAATACGAAGTTTATATGATACTTACATTACATGTGTTAGGTAGTTCTAATTCACTTCTAATTCTAATCATATACGGAGTACAATACTTTGTATATCAAATGATACGTGGCTCGTTTTAGTTGCATTACAATTCTAATCAAATTGTACAATGACTAAAAATTCACATAATAATATCTATTTATAGGTTTAGTATTTCTACTAAAAACTATTACGTTAAGTCTTTCTATATAATATTATGATTAAAATAATTTCCAATCAAATTTCTATGTTCTATAGGAGAGTATAATATTATCATCAAAAAATCATGTTGTTTGAGATTGGGCTATCTAATATCGCTCAAAATCTCAACTTTTAATTAGACGGCTCGAAATTAGTTTATCAAACATAGACTTGCCCTGATTATGTCTCCTACAAAACGAACGTTATGACATATACTAAACGAATCGAACTTTGTATTAAATGACGATGAATTTAAATTATCGTATGATTTTATAGAACTGAATGGTATTTTAGTAATATTTCATTTTATTAGAATAATTTTATTAAATTTTTATTAAAAGTAAAAATTTAATAAAATTAATGGTGTTTTAATAATTTTATTAGACAATACAAAAATAATGTTAGAATAATTTTATTAAATTTTTATTTAGAAATCTACTATTGTTAGGATAATTTTATTTAGAAATTTACTCTTATTAGGATAATTTTATTAATATTTGTTAATTATAGGAATTCTAAAGAAGTTGGACTCTCTAATATCGCTCGAAAAGTTCCTGCTTAATATATATATATATATATTGATTATTATTAGTATTATTATTATTATGCAAGAAAATATCTCCATTTTATTCATCCAATTTTGGGAATAAGGAGTAATCTTACAAAGGCTATCCACTAATAAGCCTCGTAGATCAAACATTTGGAAACTTGCAAAAAAAAACTACGTAATTGCTCATTCATGGACGAGTTTTACTCATTCATGAACTTTTTTTCATTATTTTTCCATATTATGCTATTTGTCTAATTCTCTCTAATTATCTCCCTCACAAAATTAATCAAATCTACAAACTTAATCAAATCCGTCAAATTACACAATTATGGATGCTAATTCTCGTATCGATCAGGTAATAATTCTAATTATTAATTTTATTAATTATATTAGGGTTTGTTTACACTAATTAAATTAAGGAGATATTAAATTTGGGTTTATAACGATCGGCTAATTAAACTCGTAGTACAGCAAAATTAGTACATAAATTACGATGAATTAAACATAACGTACACGAACATATCACAATAAACTACAATAATTGTATATGAATTACTCCACATAATGTACTCCATGTTTCATTTTTTTTAATGAATTCCTCAACGTCATGTTTCATATTTTTTTTTTCTTTTTTTTTTGATAAATGTTTGTTTTGTATTTATTTTAGTAATTTTTACTAGTCTGAGGAGGTCGTCAATAGCGTAAAGGAGGCGGCGGTGAGGGTGGTGGTTAGATGGTGGTAGTTAGAGTGAGAAAAGAGTAAATGAAGAAGAGAGAGATAAAGATTAAAAGAAGGGTATTAAAGTGAAATCATTAAAATAAAAGGGGTATTATTGCCATTTATGTCCATAAATGAGTAAAACTCGTACATGAATGAACGTCACCTAAAAACTAAGAGCAGTAGGCGAAAAGCTAGATGTGAAGAGCAAAAGAATGGGCAACAAAAATAGAAAAAGAATACTACCTGATGTTGAGCAAATAAAAGCATTGGATTATTCTCTTAGAGACACCATGGATAGGATTGCACAAAACACGGAAGTTTCAATGGGGACAGTCCACTCATGGGTGCATGAAAGATTACTTAAACCACATTCAAGCCCATTATATCCTCAGAGATTGAAGCATGCACTCAAGTGTTTAGTGGTTAAACAAGTTGCACAAGAATTTTTAGATCTAAATGCAATGTCAATCACTTAAATCAAATTTAATGAGATGAGCAACACAATAATCCACGTGGTTGAGAAGTGGTTTTATATAACCTATGATGGTCACATGTTTTATGTGGTTGATGGGGAGGAGTTGCCATATAGGAGCTGCCAATCAAAGAGGTGCATCACAAAAGTAATGTTTATGTGTGCGGTTAGTAGGCCAATATATTCGATCAGAAGATGGGGAATTAGTCTTTGATGGAAAAATTGATATGTTACCTTTCACAAAATAGCAACTGGCAGTAAGGGCAAGGAAACAGACCAAGGAAAACTTTGGAGACAAACTCAATTGACTCTATCACAAAACAAGTTATAAGAGAATGCATTATAGAACAAGTCATACCAGCTATCAAGAGTAAATGGCCTCAATGAGTAAGTCAACACATATCCATACAACAAGATAATGCAATGCCTCATATAAAGAACAATGATCCATATTTCATGGCTGTTGCAAACACATATGGTTTCAAGATTGAGTTAGTTTTCCAACCACCTAACTCATCAAACTTAAACTGTAATGACCTTGGGTATTCTAGGGCATTACAATCCTTACAATCAAGAAAAGCAGTAAAAATCAATTGATGAACTAGTGAATTCAGTGATGCAAGCATTTGTTAATTATTGTCCAACAAAACTCAACAACATTTACCTAACACTACAATCAATAATAATAAAGATTATGAAAGTTAAGGGTTATAACGACTTTTCAATCCCTTATATGAAGAAGGGTCATCTTGTTGCCCTTAGCAAATTAAGAAATTTGGAGGTTAATGAAGATTTGGTAGGAGAATGCATTGGGTATTTACAAGGAATATGTCAAACAGAAGGTTTAGAGTACTTGATGAGTGAATTAGGATACAATGTTCAAGCAAAAGTAGTTTAGAAAATCTAAGTAGTGAACATGAATTAGGATGTTCATTTTTTTTTAAATTTGTTTAGAGTGTAAACAATTCTATTTTAAGTGTTTAACTTGTAATCAAATTACGAACAATGCAATGCTATGTAATGCAACACAATCTAATGCAATGCAAGCGATGTTTACGTTTAAGTTGTAAGTTCACTTCAGTTTTAAGTTCATATGTTAGCAGGTCAATTTAATGCAATTTGACACCAACTCTCAGGCCAATGTGGCCTCATCATTGAGTTGTGTCAAGTAGAAAGCCTTCCTACACACACATACACAAATGAAGGTAGAACATGCTAAGTTCATGAAATAACAGTAATGATTTAGGCAACAACAAACATAAGTGACTGATAGAACATGTGTATGTCTTATTACGACAATTTAGATGGTTTAGCCCACACACCCATTCATCTGTAGACCATGTGGTGGCTTGACTACTTCTTCAATAAAATGGCCACTCACCTTCTGTCAGTGTTTAGAATTGAAAGTGTTCTCAAACCAGTAAGGTATTATCATCACTGAGCCACCTCTCAGTCCAAAATGGACCTTACTAAGGTATAGAACCAACAAAAATTACTCCCGACAAGCAACTTGACCTCATTGAGTAACTTTTACCAGCATAAACCAACAACAACAGCAAAGAGTGGCAAAAAAATAACAGTCTGAAACAATTACTCTCAGGCCTAATTGGCCTCCCCATTGAGCTATGCAAAGCAATAACGCCTCCTACACATACACCCAATGAACGTAGACCATGCTATGTTCATTAAATAATAGTAATGATCAAGTCAACAACAAACACAGCTCTCAAAGCAGCAAAGGTACAATCATCATTGAGCTCTCAAACACAAGGTTTAGTTTATTGCTACAACTGAAATGGATAAGCACATGATAAGTAGTATTTTAGTCGCACTTAGCCCCGCGTTTATACCTCATTCTGACTCAATTTTGCGTGTTTAAGCGTATATAAGCTCATTACAATTACTAATTTATAATAAT
>VHZZ01035311.1:8315-20563 GCA_009801015.1 Silene noctiflora
ACAAGGAAGGTACCCGTGATTACATGAGCATCATCCTCAGCTGCCTTTTTGTCCATCATGAACAACTTCTCGCTGGTCTTTCGATCCCCTCCTTGAACAGTACTCGCTGCAGCCGAAGGCTTTGCAGCCGACCCCTGGTTGACATTAGCAGCTGGCCCCTGATGAGAATTACCGCCAGTGCGGTTCGCTCATTTAGGTCATCAAATAATTTAGCAAAAACTTTCTTACGTTACTTTTGGCCTTGGTACTTTTGGGATCTGAGTTTTGTAATCTGTCTCATATGAGTCCCTTACTCGGTAGTCAAATCTTCCTTTTGTTCTTCATTTAATTCTTCTATTTTTATTAGTTTCTTCCTTTTACCTCTTTAGCTTTAATTTTATATTTAATTGTTATTATTTTATATTCATTATGTTTAATTCAATTTCAATTGCCAATCTCTTTATTATTGTTTTATTTAATATAATTATGCGTAGCTAATTCCTTTATGGTAGGATTTAGAGGAACCATAGTTTTAATGTGGTTTTAATTGAAAGATTTGGTCCGGCTTGGTTATGTGTTTGAATCGTTAATCGTAGCCTTCAATTTCCATTAATTGATTAAGTTGACGTTATTGGTTAATTGTTTGGTAACCTCTGACCCAGATTGAAAGATTGGAAAGGGGCTAGATCTGCTTCGAACGATAGAATTTTCTAATTAGGGCGAGAGCATATTAGTAATATTTTAGGGCGAATAGCTGTCCGAGAGGACCTATTCACTACCCTTTGGAGCTTCCTCATGCTGACCTTTGAAATTAGTTTGGACTGTTTATAGACGATGGTGAACCGACAATCCTAGCTTTCTCTTTTTATCTTTTCAAATTCATTTATTTCAATCTTTATACTCTTATTTTCTCTTTCCCTTAATATGCTTTAATTTAGTTGAAACAAACAAAAAAAACCCCAATTCGGTTACTCAGACAGACCTAGATTTAGCAAATAGAGTGCAATTGTCTCCCTATAGATACGATCCCGACTTCCTTTACTGCATTAGTTTAGGCCAGTTGGTTTATCTTTGATAGTTTTACGATTAGCCTGTAAAATTTTGGCGCCGTTGCCGGGGAGGTGACACATTTTCTATTTTATCTATTTTTGTTTGTCTTTTGTCTCAAGGAACCTCAGTTCCTTGAGACTGTTCTTATTCTTTTCCTTTAGTGTTTGTTTATGCCCAGGTCTCACAGGTCCGAGATCGTGTCATATGATCCTGAACCAGAAAAGACTCTAAGGGCTAGACGAAATTTCTTTAGGGAAATCCGTCAGGCTGAAGACTTGAGTACGCTTGACGCAGTTTAGGCCGACTATATTGCAGAAACCCAGTCTTTTGAAAAAGACACTCCAAATTCTTCCACCACTTTGACCATGGCCAAATTAGTTAACCTAGCTAGCCATTCTGAACCCACTCTCGAATCCATCCATAAGGGATTCAAGCTTCCAACAACTGATGATGGTACTTTTGAGATCCGTCCATACTACATAAATCTGGTAGAACGCAACTTGTTTGGGGGTGGAGCCACTGAAGATCCAGCCAAGCATATGGAAAAATTTGTTACTTACTGTTGCTCTATTCCATTTACCGCGGGTGTAACACAGGACGAAGTCAAACAGGTTCTTTTCCCACTCTTTGCGAGACGGAGCTGCAGAATGGCTCCGTGTTCTAGATATGAGGGCTCAGAATATCACGGATTGGAATTCATTAGACCTTGCCTTTTACAAGAGACACTTCCCGCCGCAGAAAACAAATGCCTTGAGGAGACAGAATTTAAATGAAGCATGGGTGTGGTATAAGTGGCTAGTACGCTCAGTTCCACACCACGGGTTTGAGAAATGGTTCCTTTCCAACCATTTTTACAACGAGTTGTATGACGATCACAGGGCTCTACTAGATTCTTCTGCTAATGAGAGGTTTTAGAACAACACCAATCATGATACTGCTTGGAAGCTAATCGAGAAAATCTCTACACATACAGATGAGTATGGAAATCCTATGGGGAGTACGAGGGGTAATGGGTCGGATGGAGCTGTTGCAGCTCAGTTGGAGGCTTTGACCTCTCAGATCGCCGAATTGAAGAATTCTCAGTCCCTGGGAAATTAGCAAATGGTCCATGCGATGGTCACACAGGAGATACCTTGTGAACGGTATGGTGTTGTAGGATATAGTGCAGCTGAATGTATGAGTATCATGGAGCAAGTCCATGCTTTTCAATCCTTCAAGCAGGGTACACCGTACTCTAACCTTTTTAATGAGAGGACTAGAGAACATCCAAATTTTTCTTACCGAAGTCAGAATGTCCTCAATCCTACCCCTACACCGCAGCGTTCCCAAGGTAGTTCGTATATGATTCCTCAGAATCGCACATCGTAACAAGGCAATTATCAGAAGCCAAATCAGGGAGGTCAGCAATTTAATAATCAACAACAATTCAAACCTCCTCCACCGGTCCCGAATAATGACATGGCTGAGATAAAAGCTATGTTGCAACAGCAGATGGCAACGTCGTAGAAGCAAGAGGCTCTTATTACTCAATTGATGGCTCACAACAAAATATTGGACAATCAGATTGCCCAGTTATCGAGCCAAGGTTGAAGTAGGAAACTGTGTGCATTGCCGTCTCAGCCTACAAAGCCGCATGATACAGCCAATGAAATCCATTTGCGAAGTGGTCTTACCTATGATGGACCAGAAATGCCCCAAGTAGTTGCCGAAAATGTCGCTGAAAACACGTAAGAAGCTGCTGAAGAAAATGACGTACCAATTACTGTAACACTTGAAACTAGTCGATAGACTATTACTGTTGATCGATCGACTAGTCTTAAAGCTGTTATTATTGACGAAGTTGAAAACAGTAGATCGACATATACGGTTGGTCGATCGACTGAAGGTTGTAGTCGATCGATCGACTATTTTGTCTGACGGGGAAGCTGATCCGTTATCATCTGCTGATGGGACGTCTTCCACTGTTGATAAGGCATCCATTTCTAATCGAGGGAAAAATAAAGCTGCAGAGCCGCAAATTGTTATCAAGGTTCCTTTTTCGGGCGTCTAAAGAACAGCAAGGTAGAGCAACAGTTCGGTGAGTTTATCGAGGCCGTCAAGAATCTTTAGGTAACCATCCCCTTCACCGAGCTAATTACTCAGATACCCTCTTACGCTAAATTTATAAAAGATATCTTAACACGTAAGCGGAGCTTCAACGAAATAGAGACCATTGCCTTTATAGGAGAGTGAAACACACTTTTACAAAGCAAGTCTCCACCTAAATTAAAGGACCCTGGTAGTTTTTCAATTCCTTGTACCATAGGCACCCATGTAATAGACAAGGCATTATATGATTTGGGTGTGAGTGTCAGCGTCATGCCCTATTCAGTTTGCGAGAAACTAAATATGTGACCCCTCAAAGTAACCAATGTGACCCTTCAGATGGCTGATCGAACAGTCAAACGGCCCCTAGGAGTCCTACAAGATGTCCCAATTAAGATAGGTAAATTCTTTATACCTATTTATTTTATTGTCTTGGATATGTCCGAAGATACCTAGAATCCTATAATTCTAGGTAGGCCATTCTTACATACTGTTGGGGCCATAATGGATGTCATGCACGAACGCTTGACTCTTGAAGTAGGGGAGGATAAAGTGACCTTCAATCTAGCTAGCACCCTTATGTGACCTATGATAGAAGACACTTGTTATGCGATTGACATACTTGATGAGTTAGCTTATGATATGTGGTCGGGTCCCTTACTAAGGGACCCATTGGAGGCTTTGATTGTTTTGTATTCCTGTGTAGATAACCCGGAGAATAATGATGTTGTGTTGGATATGCTAGAAACTTCTTTGGATGGCCGTGATCTAACTACTACTGAGGGAGAACACGTGAAAAGGTTGGTGGATACCTCTTATGCTGTTGAGGTAAAAGTACCTGAACTGAAACCCCTCCCTTCCCATCTTAAGTATGTTTTCCTAGATGAGACTTAGCAATATCCAATCATTGTTAGTGCTAAATTGGATGACACCCAACTATCTGCTTTGTTGGTTGTACTTAAAAATAACAAAAAAGCTTTGGGTTATATTCTTGACGATCTTAAGGACATCAGTCCTTATATTTGTATGCATAGGATTGAGTTAGAATCAGATGCTAAACCTTGTCGTTAGGGTCAGCGCATGCTGAATCAAAATATGCAGCACGTGGTAAAAAATGGGTAATGAAACTTCTTGATGCTGGTATAATTTATTCTGTTAGTAATTCCAAATGGGTCAGTCCTATTCAGTTAGTCCCGAAGAAAGGAGGGACTACAGTGGTAAAAAATGACAATAATGAATTAATACCAACTCAAGTGGTAGCTGGGTGGCGGATGTGTATTGGTTATAGGCAACTAAATGCCGCCACTAAAAAGGATCATTTCCCCCCTCCTTTTATTGATCAGATGCTTGAACGATTAGCCTCACATAAGTTTTTCTGCTATCTAGATGGTTATTCAAGTTTCTTTCAGATTCCAATCCATCGTGATGATCAAGATAAGACGACTTTTACTTGTCCCCACGGCGTTTTTGCTTATCGCAGGATGTCGTTCGGTTTGTGTAATGCCCTAGCCACCTTTCAAAGGTGTATGATGGGGATATTTTATGAGTATATAGAGTCTATTATGAAGGTTTTCATGGATGATTTCAGCGTCTATGGTAATGATTTTGATAATTGCTTAACTAACCTTGATAAGATCTTGCAGAGAAGTATCGAAGTCAATCTAGTCTTGAACTGGGAGAAATGCCATTTCATGGTCAATGAGGGAGTTGTACTAGGGCATTTGGTTTCTGATAGGGGTTTTAAGGTCGATAAAGGAAAAGTGCAAGTGGTTGAGCAGCTTCCTCCTCCTGTGAATGTTAAAGGAGTAAGGAGTTTCCTTGGTCACGTTGGTTTCTATCGGCGGTTTATCAAGGACTTTTCAAAAATTGTTCAACCACTTACACAATTGCTACAAAAAGACGCACCATTTGAGTTTACTGATGAATGTCTCTCTGCTTTTAACAGGTTAAATCAAGCTTTGATCACCGCACCAATCATTCAAGCTCCAGACTGGGAGTTACCATTCAAGATCATGTGCGACACCAGTGACTATGCAATTGGCGCGGTGTTAGGTTAAAGAAAAGACAAAGCTTTGAGTGCAATATACTATGCGAGCCGATCTCTGGATGAAGCTCAGGTAAATTATGCTACCACGAAGAAGGAGTTACTAGCTGTGGTGTATGCCTTGGAGAAGTTTCGATCCTATCTACTAGGATTGAAAGTTATTGTTTTCTCTAACCATGCCACATTGAAGTACCTTCTTGCAAAGAAGGAGACAAAGCCAAAGCTGCTACGGTGGATACTCCTACTCCAAGAGTTTGATCTACAGATTAAAGATAAGAAGGGAGCACAAAACTCAGTTGTTGATCACTTGTCTCATTTTCCACCGCAGGTTGAGGGAGGTATTCTTCCTATTAATGATTATTTCCTTGATGATGTTTTACTTGATATTACTAATACTGAAAATCCTTGGTATGCTGATTATGCCAATTTCATTGTAGGTGATTTGCTGCCTCCATATTTGTCCTATCAATAGAGGAATAAGTTCCTTCACGACGTGAAGCAATACTTCTGGGATGATCCTTACTTGCTTAAGGAATGCGCAGATGGCCTCTACCGACGATTTATAACGCAATGGGAGACTAAGGCTATCCTGGAAGCATGCCATTCTTCTTCATATGGTTGTCACCACGGTCCTTTCAGGACCGCCGCTAATGTACTTCAGTCAGGTTTTTATTGGCCATCTACATTTTATGATGCTAAAGTTTTTGTGTCAGCTTGTGATGCCTCAAGTTGGTATATTGGAGGTTGAGATTTTCGATGTCTGAGGCATTGACTATCAAGGACCTTTCCCGTCCAGTAAAGGTAACAAGTATATTCTAGTGGCTATAGATTACGTGTCTAAATGGGTTGAGGTCATTGCCTTGGTTCATTGTGATGCTAAGACCGTGATTAAGTTGTTTAAAAACGTCATCTTCTCTTGTTTTGGTGTCCCTCGTGTTTTCATTAGTGATGGGGGAATGCATTTTAAAGAGAAACAACTTACCGCCCTCATGTCTAAATATGGTGTCCAACATCGTAGAGGTTTTGGGTATCATCCTAAAACTAGTGGTCAGGTAAAAGTTTCCAATCGGAAACATAAAGAAATTTTGGCTGAAGTTGTGTCTAAATCACGGAAAGATTGGATTCTGAAACTGGATGATACCTTGTGGGCATATAGAACTGCATTTAAGACACCAATTGGTGCTTCCCCATACCGTTTATGGCAAATCTTGCCATTTACCAGTCGAGTTAGAACATAAAGCCTGGTGGGCCATTCGTGAACTAAACTTTGATACTAAACTGTGTGGTGAGAAACATCTTTTGAAGCTAGATAAGATAGAGGAGTTCTGGATGAATGCCTATGAGAATGCCCGCATCTACAAGGAGAAGACTAAGAGATGACATGATAAGAAGATCATCTCGCGCGAGTTCCAAGTCGGAGAGAAGGTATTGCTATTCAACGCCCGACTCCGTCTTTTTCCTGGTAAGCTGAAGTCTAGGTGGAGTGGCCCCTATACGGTGATAGCTGTCTCTAAGTTTGGGTCACTTGAGCTAGAAAACTCCGCCGGAGAAAGATTTAAAGTGAACGGTCATTAAGTGAAGCACTACTATGGGACCGAAGACTTTATTGGACAGGTTGAGGTTTTATACTTCGACCCTATCACTGAGCAGGAAGACTCAGCCAAGCAGGGTCGGGCGGAACCTCAAAAACCAACGCTGACCGGGTGGCAACCCAAGTTGTAGACATCTTGTACTTTAGGAAAAAAACTTTTCGTGTGTTTTGTCTTGCTTAGACTCTTTAATTGTGTTTGTTTTAAGACGTTTTCGGACAAGGAACTTGTATTTTTGGTGTGGGGATTTTTTCTGCGCATTTTCAGGTATATTGCAGCAGACGCGGAGTCACAATGGTCAAGGAATCAGACATAAAAGAAAAGGGAATTACGTTTCACTGTGAAACTAGTCGATCGACAAAGGTCAAGGAATCAGACATAAAATAAAAGGGAATTACGTTTCACTGTAAATTAGTCGATCGACTGCCACTGTTTGTCGATCGACTAGTTTGAAAATTTGGGAAAATTGATTTGGTCGATCGACAGGTACTGTTGGTCGATCGACCAAATCCAGGTAGAAAAAAAATTTCGAAAAGTGAAACCTGTCGATCGAAAGATACTGCTTGTCGATCGACTGGAAAGGGGGATCTGCGGCTTTCAAATAGGGAAGTTATTCCTTATTTCTCATTCTTTTCACTTCCAATTTCGACACTCCCTTCCTTTTCCCTCTAATTCTCCGCTTTTTTTTCCGCCATTAATCAACCCAAAATTTCCTCCCTTTTAACTGATTTCCTTCTACCCTTTATTTGATTTCTTCATCTTAAAATCAAATTAGGGTTAGCTTAATTTGATTTAGGGATTTTGATGCTAATTTCAATTTTTACTTGTGCTCGTTAGGTTCTACAATGGAAGGCAAAAGACGGAGAATGATGGGTCGACAGCGGGAGCGAGCCACGGGCGATAACAGTTCGACGCAACACACACCGGAGAATCCGGAATCCACCCTTGTCATCGGAGCAATTAGGGATAGTTTAACCGACTATCCCGAGATAATTTCAGCTCTCTTGAGAAACGTACTAGGTTTCTCCGTTTAAGCCGTTTTAATATCATACCGACCCGTTTCCTTGACCTGAGCAGCGTTACAAAGTTGGGTTTTCTTGACTCCGTCGTCGATCTTCTCAATGGTACCGGGATGATCAGTCTTATTAACATGAGGGAGTACACCTATTTGTCCCCCACCCTTGAATTTTTCAGCAGTTTTCAATTTTTTGGTGGAAATTATGATGCTCACAATGCTGGCCCTTGTATTCGCTTTAGACTGTTTAACCGTGAATTTGTCTGGACTTTGGCCACCTTTGGAAATTTTTTGGGTCTAACTAGTGACGGCTTCAGTACCCCGCCTTGTAACTTGACACGTCAGTTATAGGGTGTTATTTCAGACATTTGGGAGGGTAGGAAACAGGGCAACTTGGTCCATTTGCCACCCCTTCGCTGTTGGCTCCGATTAGTCGCGAACATGATTATCGGCCGAAAAGAGTCTAACAATGTCAATACTATTGAACTTTCTATGCTAGTCGGGTACCTGAACATCGATAGCCGTACCCCGTTTGTCCTGAACATCACATTGCTGACCGCCCATCACTTTCATAATATAGGGGAGGTGTGACTACCATAGTCACTTGGGGATTAGTCACCCACATTTCCCGCCAGCACTTTAATGACTTTCCCTGGGGCATGCTGCCCATAGGTTGTGACTACCCTAATGGCCCGGAGGGTACATATCTCATGGATATACCCTACATGATCGACGTGTAACACCCCCATACCCAAAGTGCCTTACATGGCCACCTTAAGTATAGAGATGCTACCATCTCGGTCTCCCGAGGCAATGATATGCAAAAGACAAWAACGAAACATTTAATAAAGAGTTTAAAGATTACAATRTTCCAAAWCCAAACCAAAGTACAACAACTTATCCAAGTTACATTATTCAACTAAGTAGACCTGCCAGTGGGGGACCGCAGTCGTTCCCACCTAAGCCCCGCTCATCATACCGAGCGAAAACCCCAATTCCTTAATGTGCACATCCCCTCCCGTGGCGGGTTCCACGGAGGGCGAATAAAGGGCGTGGAGCCACTCCCGCAAGTGATTCCACTCAGCCGAGAACGCATCTCGCAACCAACATCAACTCCGTCTCCACCACTCCGTCACATCATACAATACAACACATATCCACATCATACAATTCATATACATATGCCAATCAATACAGAAAACTGAGTAGGGAAACCCTACCTGAAAGCAATCACAAGGCAGCAAGGCAAGCAACTAGAATCGGTCTTCTATGAATCCACTTCCTAAACAATTATATGACACACATTACAATTTATACAACAACTCCTACAATCTGCCCTAATTCCCAAATTAGGGTTTAACGAACAACGATAGAAAGGTATAACTAATGTACTAAGGACTTACCCTTGAAACAAGGAATGCAACAGTGAGATCGACGCGGAAATCTACAGCCTTAAGCTTCGGGTTGTGAATAGCGCGAGATGACAATGGAGGGTTTCTCAATAGTTTTCAGAGAGTTTTGGAAGAAGAATGAAAATGACGAAAAGAWAATAAACCGATCTCGCGATGTTCACATCCCTATTAAAACAGCCCGTAACTTACTTACTCGATCGAGTAACTTACTTACTTGATCGAGTGACACTTACTCGATCGAGTAACTTGCCTACTTGATCGAGTGACCCTTACTCGATCGAGTATCTCGCATACTCGATCGAGTACTTCACTTCCAGAACCTGATTTGAAAGGACACTAACCCACTCGATCGAGTAGGGCCTACTCGGTCGAGTCACCACAGGTAGGGGAAACCGTAGTATTACACGACGTTTATTGGCTGTTAACTAACTATACGTGGAAGATCTCCGCGGCCTTTTCTGTGACTCTATCTTGCTCTACTCTGCCCCCGATAGTCCCGTTGACTGAGGTTCCGCGAGGGGCCCCTCGTCCCTCTACTCCCTCGTAACTCTTATCCTTGACCATGCCGAGGGAGGTACCTGAGTCCTCTAGGACTCACCACTCCTCCCCTCACTCCTCATCTTATGGTGAGACGGTACCTCCTCCAGTCTACCCGGCCCACTTTATTGTACCCCCACCTTTTGTGCCACCTCCGGTCATGGATCAGGGGCCACGTGATGAAGTTTTACTCGACTTGTGCAGGCATATGGCGCGGATTCAGATGAACCCGGCTTTAGCCGGGTTCCCAATGTACGACTACTACGTCCGTTCGGGACGCCTGCCACCACAGGCTGACCCTACCTCTCATACTTTCGGTGGCCGGAGGGCGGGTACCCTCCTACTGAGGAGTAGGAAGACACTGCTGAGGTAGAGGAGCGGTTCCGGGCTGACTTGGCTAGCGGTTCTCGGGCTCGCAGAGAGAATCACGATCCTAAGTTTGTTCCGGATGAAGACTAGTGGTTGCAGGTCACGACCTCCCTTGTTGTTGGCTGGTTTGGGGAGGTTCTTGCTGTATCTTGGTGAGCTCCATTACTCTTTTTTTTTTCTATTTCATTTAGTTTGTTTATCCCTCTCCCTTGTATTACACTATTGCGGTTGTTTGCTGAACACAATGAGGCATTGTGTGATTTGGTTTGGGGAGGGTTTGCATCTGTTTTGCATCTGCATTGTTTTTATTGCATTTCCGTCTCACGTTTATTATATTTTTGCATGCATTGTTCTTTATATTCCTAAATTCAAAAAAAATAAAAAAAAAAAAAAAATACAAAAAAATAGCATGTTTATTTTTGCATTTAGGTCGAGTCGGAACGGTAGGATTTCAATGATGAAATTGCTCTACGCTTTGTCTTTTTGCCTGAGCCTTGCGAAATTAACACTTTCAATAGTATAGTCGTTTACATAATCTACGAGTTTTTGTTTGATTTTTGTTGAACAAATAGACTTGACTATAATATTGGCAACCTGCTTATACATTATAAGGAATTAGAGCCCTCTTAAACTGGTGACATTCATGACCGGTTTCATATAGGATGTGAGTTGTAATCCTTATAAGGCATGTAACATTAATTTTCATAAACATGACATTCATCTCTTAATACATGTATGCATTCGGTTTGTGGCGGTGACACGTGTGAAGAGGCAATCTTCCTTTTATTTTTCACCTTTGAGCCTCACATAGCCAAATTGACTTGTTTTGACCCATTATTTAACTACAATCCTAAATTTAGCCTAACCTAGTCAAGCTAGTTTGGTTGTTAATTATGGGTATGTTTGATTATCAATTTGGTGTATTATCTTTGAAAAAGAAGAAGGGTGAAATGAGAAGGAGAAAAAGGAAAATAAAATGAAAGTATGAAAAAAAAAAAAAAAAAGAGACGTTGAACTCCCACGTTTGCCTTTATATTATAGGGGGAGTCGAGTTTTGATAGTGTGAGTGAGTTGTATGCCGCATTAGCATTGATTTTAATTGCAAATTGGGTTTTTAAGCAGAATGGTTTTTTTTATTTCGTTGCAGTTGTACTACCTTGGCTTTACCTTCACATATCCAAATCTATTTTTTCCCTTTTCTACCCAATTACCTCACCTCACTTTAAATGTAAGTCATCGGCATGTGTCTTGGTCTTGGTTGGTTGAAATGCATATGTACGGTCAATAGAGGTCGGTGTCATGCTACATTGCATGCATGCTCTTATAGGTCGTAGTTAGGTGAGTGTCTTTGTTTCCTTCTATCTTACAAAATGCTTACCATGTTCATTAAATTGAGTGATGAGAGGCCCGTGAGAGTCCAATATGTATGAGTCTTGTAAGATTGACAGTTCAGCAACTTTACAAACATTAATTTAACTCGTTTGCATTTAGCTTTTACTATAGGGTTGATTTATTGCATTAAATGGTTTAGGCACAACAATTTGTAGCTAGCTCTGAGGATGAAACTCGTTCCATTAAGTTCCCTTCACGTTTCATGTTGTTTGCTTTCTTGGGGATAAGTAAGGGTTTGGTTTGGGAAGGTTTGATGCGTGCATTTTACATATACTTTTTATACTGTTTTTGGCACGCATTTCTATACTTCTTTGGTAGTGACTAGCTACTATTTTCCCTACGAACGGACTACTTTGGGTTATTTTGTATTCAATGCAGATTTTGACTCAAGTGTGCGTAAACAAGGCGAAACCCAACCTCAGGAGTGCATTTCCATCCTTGGTAGAGTGAAGCTCAGAATTCGTCACCTCGGGAAGCGTGTGGACAAGAGTAGAAGATGTTTTTGGTGCTGCTATTCTGTTGTTTCAGTCGATCGACCATTACTGTTGGTCGATCGACTTGCTTTCTAGCATGCTTAGTCGATCGACCGTTACTGTTTGTCGATCGACTACTTTTAGTAATTAGGCGAGTTTTGTAGATTTGTTTAACTCAGCCCATTAGCTTTAAGCATCATTTTTTCTTATTATTTAAGAGAAGACGACTAATCAGTTTAGGTGATAAGTACTTTATTTATGTGATTTTACCCCCTCTATTAGCTTTGTTTTACATGTTAAATT
>VHZZ01035356.1:4152-16546 GCA_009801015.1 Silene noctiflora
TTATTTTGAGTTTTACAATGATATTTAAATCATGTGACCGCACTATTGTTGAGGACACTTACTCCAACACTTCACCCCCGTGTCCGCCCCTTGTGGCTCCCGTCATAAGGGAGATGTGGACATTCTTGATCAGGGTTCACTCAATACAATGAGCGGGGCTTAGGTGGCAAGGCTGCAGTCTACTACTGGCGGTGTGGGTACTTGTTGCGATGGGTAACCTGACAGGTTTAATTTGGCTGAGTTCCGACGATTGTATTGAGGGATGAGTTGGCTGATGACGAATGATTGTATTATTGTAATTGTTTCATAGCTTTGGTTTGTTGAATAGTTGGCTGACCCTTGTTTTGTGTTGTGAACCTGCGGTGATCCATTGGGGAATGGTGAGCAGATATCTAGCAGGTTTACTAGTTGATCTTGTACGGGATGGATGGGCGAGCCACGAGTCTAGCTAGCTTCCGCTGTCACTTTATTTATTGCTTATGTTCATCAAAGATTGTATTTTGGTTTTGGCTTTTGGATTTTTATGAGTTTTAGATATAACCTTTAAAATCGTCTTACTTTACTATAATGTTTCTTTATGGTCTATTTGATGCGTACTCCTCAGGAAACCGAGATGGTAGCACCTCCATTTGCTAAGGTAGGCCTTGGTAAGGCACTTTGTTAGATGGGGGTGTTACAAGTGAGGGCATAAACACATGGGGTGAAGAACAGGGTGGTGGGGAACCGAGGTCCTTCCCGGCCTTCAAATCTCCAAGGCTATAGGTGAAGTCACGGGAGATGGTGTAGCACATGGCCGGAGGGCGGGGTGGTCTTAACTCCGTAAGGTGATCAATTTTTGGCATCCTATTATTAGCGGGTAGCCTTTTATACTCCTCCCCGGCCACCTTCCATTCATGGCCTCCTCCTTTCACTTCCGTTATCCAATCAACCCCCGAACACATATAAGCTATGTCAAAGTAGGGTATGGTCGTGGTCAACCGCTTATGCTCCTCCCCCGGCTCATAACTCAACAACCTCTTGGCCAACCAGGTGACAATGGAACCACAATCCAAGGAACATTTCGCCGAGATAGACAACCTCTCCAAGGCACGACACACCATGCACACACCATTTAAATAAAAGTGCTCCTCAGGGTATGGGTTCAAGTAAGAACTCAAAAGCAACACCTCCGTGGAGTTAAGCTTCCTCACGTCCTTTCTCCCGTAAAGGAGTTGGGTAAAGAGGCGTAAATAAATCCTTAGGACCGGATGCTCCACATCGTTCACCTTCATGTTAATCACCACGGTCCCCACATTCCTCGTATAAAGGTCAAAGAACCTAGTCACGCTCATCCCCTTCTCCACCTTATCGAAGGGGAACTAGGTTCTCTTATCAATCCCTAGGTGGGTAGCAAAGGTATCACAAGGCATTAAGAAGGGAGTGTTATTAAGCCTAAATCTCACCGCATTGTGCTTTTCATCATAAATGTAGGAGCTTAGAAACTCCAAGGTAAGGTTACCGTAAGATATCTCATCTAAATGATACAAGCCCTCCAACCCAAGGATCTCGAAAATCTCTCTCCATTTCCTACTCCACCCCTAACTCCCTAAATGCACTCTTCGACACACATGTAGTCGGGGCCATCCTCCTTCAGGATAGGATAAGGAAGTCATCCTTATGGTCCTCACTTGAAAACTCAATGCCCGGGTATCTGGCAATGGTGATTATGGGTGAGGCCACCTGCTCTTGGTGGGGTGATGCGGCTCGGTTGTTTCTTGTGGTCTCATCATGCTACAAAAGAATTTTCACAACAAGGCATGGATATGGAGAATAAGAATCAAGAATGGTTCGGAAAAGAATGGAAATTTCCAACACTTTGAATGAGAACTTGACAATTGAATGAAATGTAACATGCTCTTCCGTAATACATCAAGCAAAGTTTACTTAAGATAAAATTTCCGGAAAAGGGTAATCTTAAAAATCACATGACTACTCATTCTAACTTGAAATAACCAAGTTTCTAACAATCATAAAATATTTGATACATTTGAACAAGAATCAAGCATGAAAATTTTAAACTTATAGGTTGCACACTTAGCCATCTTCGACACCTTTATGCTATGGAGTCACCTTAACAATGTCCAACAACACTTCAACTATTAACCAAGTGTGGAGCCTCCTAAGACAAGTAAAGCATGTTCCAAAGGTAGGAAAAATAAGAGGAAGACATGTATACTCAAATTTTGAGACTCTTGTGTCAAAACTCAAGGTAAAATTTTCGGTGTAAGATTATACGTGTCATTGTCAACGCAAATTTAGACGATTTAAAACGCAGATGAAGAAAATCACGACACGTTCACTACTACATGATTTGAAAATTTTGGGCTTGAATAGAAAACAAAATTTCATTTTAAGTTGATGTATCACATTACTAGTAAAGGTAGTGTCCTTATAGGCCCAATTAACACAAGTTTTACACATGAAAAATCAAAACTTGGGCATGAACTCCCTTAATTTAGAAACTTTAAGACGGACTTTTAAGACGACTTTTTCGAATACAAATCAAGATCCAACATTAACAACAAAGGTTAGGCCCTTGTTGTTCAACTAATCCCAACAGCAACATCAATATCCCAATTTATATGAGCAACAACATGATTTTCGAGTAGTCTACATATGGGTAAAATTTTGACATCAAATCTTCATATTTAACATCAATAATGGTATAAAAGGTTTTTTACTAGCATAAATTAGACATAAACAAGCAAATAATTGACAAAAACTCAAAAAAACCATGTAGATCTAGAAATTTCGAAATTACTACTAAATGAAAAGAGAGAAAAAATCAACTTACATTGGTTAACTAGTAGGATTAGGAAGTAATTAGGAACGTAAATCTCGATTTTGAGCAAAATGTAGCAACAATGGAGTTGAAGAAATATTTTTAGAGAAATTTTAAGGTTGAAGTTATGAGAAAATATGAAGAAGTGAAGAAGATAAGAAAGAGTAAAAAGTGAATTTTACTCGACTAACTCACACGTGTGACTCAAACGGTCGAGTGATGGTTCCACTCGGTCAAGTGATCGAGTTCACTCGGTCGTGTTCCCCAACTTTCAAAAACTTTCCAGATTCTGGAAAATTGGTCCACTCGGTCGAGTAACCTAATCCACTCGGTCAAGTGCACTGCCCTCGGTCTAGTGGGGACTCGCACTTGTTCGAGTGTCCACCTATGGTCTGAGAATTTCTGTTAAATTCGAATGGTGGTATCTTTGGATCAAAAGAAAAGGTTCGGGGTTACACCGGCTATCGGTGGCTTCCCCGGGTTAGTTCGTACGCCAACTAACTTACCGTCATTGGCACATCATCCGCATGCTCGCGATTAAATAACTAGTTAACGTCACCAATACTCACGCTTAATATAATTCTAGTAGGTCTAAGCATTCATACTACATACAAGTCAAAAGCGGGACTAGTGTCCCTCATACTAGCGCATGCCAACATTTATAATACATACTACACATGCCAAACTACTCATACCATTTCCGTTTTTCATTACATATCACATGGGAGGTTATATCAAGTAAAAGATCTATCAATCATCACAACACATATACAACCACATATCATTTCCAATTTCGTTCACCCATATTCAAGACCACCCACGTAGTGACCAACCGAGATAATAGGAACTAGTTTCGACATTGGGTTCATTTTATTAGACACTCCTAGATTCATCCGACAATCGTACTCATGCCGGGTTCATTTTATTAGACACTCCTAGATTCATTTTGGTTCATTGGTAAGTAAAGGAAAGTAAGAAATGTAAACAAATTATTAACAAATAAACACTAGGGTGTCATGGGTTCATAGGGGGAACATGGTATGAATATAGCAATGAATCCGGTAAACAATTATGGTTGTGTTGGGATCCAGTTAATTTATGTCTTACAATCCCTAAAAGATTAGGTCCCGGAGCCGAGCTTAAAGCTTTACAACACCTACAACTAATTTATTCTCCCTATTCAACTATATGTATGATCTAACAATCCTTGAGTTGATTTATGTCTTACAAGTCTTGTTGAAAGGATAGAGAATCATGCTAGGTCGTCAATCAAGCATTTCATCAAATATAACATGTGCATAAGTGAAAACACAACATATAAATCATTTATCGGAACTCATTAAGAAAGATCGAAACCCATGATTACTCCCCTAATCCCTCACTAACCCTAGCAACAAAACTACTCACTACACATCATGATTAGCATGTTAACAATAATGTTGTCATCCATCATAACATAAACAAACATGTTGATTAAGCAAGGTAATAAACAAAGGAATAACAAGTAAATGAAAAGAGATTAAGAAATTATACCAACAATAAAGGAAAAGAAGGAGATCTTGAATAAAGATGAAGACTTGTCACCTAGTCTTCAATACAAACCCCAAGAAACCCAAATGTAAACAATTTAAGAAGTAAAGTGCAAGAACAATATTGAAAGATTGATTATTGAAAGATTAATGTAATTGTTGAAGGATTAATGTAATTTGAGGAAGGACTAAAGACTAATCAAAGGGAGTAATCTAACCTAATCTAATCTAAGGAGGCATTATCTCCAAATTATTACAAAGAGGGTATATATAGTAGCTACAAGATTAAGGTTGATTAGGAGGTTAAATGACGATTAGGCCCCATAAGGAAGTGCTTGAGCCAGTAGGACTCGGGGGAGTCCTTGCTTGAAAGAGGACCACTCTCCCGGAGAACTCGCTCGAGCTCTGGGGAACTCGTGCGAGTTCAGCAGGACTCGCATGAGTTGGTGCGCAGTTGGCCTATTTGAGCTCGGATTGTAAAACGGACATCATTTCCTCATCCGGACTCCTATTGGAGTGATTTTAAAAGCCTAGACCACTTTATTTTTCGACACCGTTCCACATATCATAGTTTCAGGGCCACAAAAGAAATTATTCATTTGGGTCCGAGCGATTTCCTCTTGTAGTCGCTCCTTAGTCGTCATTATTGAACATTAACTCGAGGGGAGTTAGCTTCCAAACCATCCCAAGTCTTGTTTTATTGACTAAGGCTTTTAGTCTTGATCTTCTTTTTTATGCTTGGTCGTTGGATACGATCAATTTAGCTCCGAAATGCTCCAATTAAGCAAGGTTAGTACTCTTCTCCTACCAAAGGCACCAAACCTCATATAATAGCAAATAGGAAGCTAAAGACAAGAAACGACCCTAATAATCATGTAAAAGCATGTGGAACGAAGCTAGTTAGGAGACTAAATGTGCGTGAATACGAGTCACATCAGTACCCAAGTCACATAATGCATTATCTATATTATGAGTGCCAATAGAACATGGGATGGAGAAACTACCTGGATCGGCTAATTTCAGAGGAGGTTTGTTTCTAGGAGTGCACTACACTCCTCGGTAAAAGCAATAGTCTCCACCTCGTCAAAACTTCTCTTACCAGTCAAAATATCCTTCATAAACTTGTCATAGGAAGGTACCTAGGTAATCAACTCAATGAATGGAACGGTTATCTGGAGGTTTTTGACGATCTTCAAAAACTTACTGAACTGCTGCTCTATTTTGGTATGCTATTGCCGGCTTGGAAAAGGAAGCTTTATTACTATCGGCGACTTAACTGTACCCTTCCCTTTGTCAGAATTAGACTTCTTAGCAACATTATAAGTGGATCCATCAGTAGGTAATGAACCGGAAGCGCCGTCTGAAGATTCCAACTGACCGTCTATGGCACTTGTCGGTCGACTAACAGTGTCTATCGATCGACACTTAGTGTTTGTCGAACGACCATGAGCTGTTGTCAAATGGAACTTTGTCGTTTGACTGTTGCCTGGGCTTCTCGATTGACACTCAGTACCTGTCGATCGACCTTTAGCTCGCAAACCATTTTCTTGTTGAACGTGCACTTCATATTTGGCATTAACATCCAATTCTTCAATAACAAACTTGTCACCTTCCTTAGGCATTTCAGGTCCGTCATAAGTAAGACCACTTCTTAGGTTGATAGTTTTAACCGTCTCATGTGGTTTGTCTGGTTGCAAAGGTAACTGACCCGGTTGTCTTGTAGCTTGCTTGGATGCTAATTGGGCCATCTGATTTTCAAGCATCTTAATAGATGCATCCTTGGCTTGGTCACTCGTTTGAATATGAATCATTAGGGATTGAATCATACTTTTGAGCTCAACTATCTCATTTATGTTTTGCGGAGGTCGGTTTTGCTGTGATGGAGGAAAAGATGGGGTTTTTAAAACCCTTGTTATTGTTGAATGCGGTGCGATGGAACATTAGTTTGTTGTTGTGGAGGCGGGTTGGGGTTCAACACATTTGGCGTAGTGAAAACCTATACACTTGTGACATTTGCACTATTAGAATAGATAGATTTATGAACTTAGAACACACCCTTCTTTGAGTTCGATTTGCATTTACTTGTTGCGCATGTTAATTGAGTACAAATATTTGTTTGATATCTCACTTGGGAATAATTAGAAGTTGACTGAATTTTAAAACAATTTAAAATTGATAATAATGGACAAAAATTACATTAACGTTATTGAATATATAAACAGACACGGTTTGGTAATTTCAATTTGTTTTGAGTCCATCCCCAATTAGTTGAGGGCTTTGGCAGCTTCAATACGAATTTGGTAGTAAACAACAAGACGATCCCAAGGAGGCAATTTTTCTTTGACAGCAGTGCAATTCAAGAAATCATCCTTCCATTTGCTTAACGTCGCGAATTCATGTCTTGTGAATATTTGTTTACCACTTGCTTGTTGAATGGCATCAAGCCAATATGCAATGAAGTTTGCAACAATGTCCAAGTATCCTATATTTTCACCTCCAAAAAACTTCTTCCCTTTCAGCTCCTTTTCTAGTTCTTTTAAGTTGTTACGCGCCTCTTCTTCCGACTTTTCTTCTTCTTCTTCTGGTCCCCACAATGCCTTCCGAAGTGACGGCAAACACTATACATGTAACAATATTATAATGAGTTGGTCTCCCTTCATACCGTCTATATTAGTCTGAAATACTCCGGAGTTTTTAACATTTTATAGTTAAATATGACCATTTTTCAAAAACAAGTTACTATTAAAATGTAATACTAGTTGGACCATTATGATTACATTTGACAATAAAATGATAACATAATGCTATCATATTGTGCCAGACCAAAATAGATGATGTGAAACATGAATTTACGTATTATAATAATATATCAAAATTACTACAACTTTGTTTGGTATCGTTGTCATTTCCATCTATTTGCATCTTATTTTGTATTACAAGAATAAAAGATGCTCCCTTAATATATTGACCAAGGTGTTGGGGAGGGAGATATTGAAATGTGAGATTTTTGTTGGGGTTTTTTCACGTAGGCAAGGACATCCATATATACACCGGTGTGGAATGAGGCATGGAGGGCGACAAGTTGGAAGTGGAGGGGACGTTGGAGTGTGACCATAACGAGGGTGGTAAAGGTGGCCAGTGTCAGGGTGGTAGCCTTGAGACTTGAGAAGGATATTGTCTAGTAATTGAGTCAGGACTTGTGGTTAGCGGAACCAACGTTTTATCGTATTTGGTAATCTCAACAAAATTTCAAATTATAACAAAAAAACTTTGGAAATTAGTCATCTAAGGAATCTCAAGAGTGAACAAGTCCGATCATAGATCAGTAGGTCTAATGAGAGAGCATCTCCCACTAATTTAGTGGGACACATAATAGGGAAAAATGAGATTTAATTGGTTCCTCACCCCATCATATGAGAGGTTTCTCAATAACGCTATTAAAAGATCGTTTCTCAAAAGTTTTTGTGATGATAAAAAGTGCTCTAAACTCAACAAGTGTGGTAGAGAATTTGCATACGTTTGGTTAAATTTTCTTTCAATTTCACATTTATTATCCAATTTTCTATTTTATTTTAATAAAATTTTAAAATAAGGTAAAAATTACAACTGTACTCCTTTGTTTAAAAAGAATGGGAAGCGGGGATAATCAATCATTTGATAGAAAAAGTGGTAGTTAATACCAATGGTGGATTTGGTGGTAGTCTAGATAGCACCAAAACGGACTAAAATGGACACGTATACGTGATACAACATTTTATAAAATTTAGGACACGAGACACGTTATTTAAATTTAATAAAATATATATTTTTTAGTTATAAACGTTCGATTTTATTTTTGTAAAAGTATTTGGTATTAAATTTAAATAAGTGAAGCTAAAATTTGGCCTTAATTATTCTCATTTTCATTTCCCAGCCAAACTCATATTCTAGTCAATCTCTTTCGACAATTCATTTTTCGTCTAAAGAACATCATTCACCCCAAATGATGTCAAAATACCAATGACACGAGTCGGACACGTGCCCAAATACCATGGACACACGCCAAACACGTGCCCAATTAAAAGTAACAAGTTAGACACGACTTTATGGGTGTCCGACACGATTAGACGTGTGTCCGACGGGTGTCGGACACAGGACAACAGACTGATTAAGAAAAGTGTTTGTGCTAACTAGATGGTAGTCCATCCATGATAAGGCATCTCGTTGGTTCGGGTGTATGATATTTTTGAACACCCGATGGACCTTAAAATTTTTCGTCCTTCCAATTACCATACTAAATTTGGAAAAGTGACAATTATTTTTAAATAAATTTTGATAACACAACATAAAAAAAGTGAATTGAAGGCCGGTAATATACATGAAGTGTTTTTTCATCAAGGCATGCATTTAGCATTAGCGGAAGGAGTATATATGCTTCCTTAAAGAGTTATTTCAATATTTTAACCTAGGTAATTTCGTCTAGCAAGTTAGAACAAAGAAAAAAAGAAAAGTATACCTTGTCATCAATGAATTTAGCCCAGAAGCGTGCCATTGCTTTGTCATAAGGTTGTTGTGGGAACAGAGGTTTATCTTTCCATGTATCATCAATGTATTCCAAAATGACGAGTGATTCGGCAATCGGAACTCCTTGGATCACAAGAACTGGTACCTGTTTATGAACATGATTGTATTTCAAGAGCTGTGGGCTTTTGTTATGGAGATCTTCTTCAATGTATTCATAGGGTATGCCCTTTAAATTAAGGGCAATCTCTATTCTTCGACTAAATGGACTGCACCATACACCAAGAAGCTTCAGCTCCAGATCAGGTATTGTAAATCTGTTTTTGTCTGCCATTTTCAGATTCCTGTAAACTTCTTAGCAGTTATAGAATGGAATCTTAATTATGGGTGATGGTTCCTGTTTATATAGGGCGTTCGTGATTGGGTCAATTCTACTTATCCGTAGTTAAACACGCAAACACGATAGTCATTCTGTATGGCCGTATATAATAAGTATATAGTATATATATTACGTAGCCCTTAGTATGTTTTCCATCCGTTAATATATTATACTCCCTCTATCCCGGTCATTTGCTGTCTTATTCCACTTTGGGGTGTCTCAGTGAATTGTTGTCCTTTTCATTTTAAGAATAAACTTAAAGAGTAATTTGATCATTCACATTCAATTTGATCCACTTATCATTTAGTAATTGACCCTCTCCTCTTTCCTTGGTCTTTGTGCCAAAATCAAAGGACAACAAATGACCAGGACGGATGGAGTATAAAATATAAGTATTAGCTGAGAGAGTTTTGATTTAAATGGTTTAAACATATGAGGTTGAGCCTAATTGACAATACGAATAAAAATATAAATTTATAAAGCCACTAACCATATCCCGTTACAAATCTATATAAAACCCTGACTTTAATATACAAGGTGCGAGTTTAATCGATCTTATAACAACATCCGGATGGAGGAGGTTAAGACAATAATGGCATATTCAATCATATTCATGGACAATGATATTCTACGTTAATATGGATATTAAACATATGGTGAAAGGTTCCTTTACGAGAATGTGGATGGGACTATGGGTGCCTAAACATTCGTTGGTGACATTATAGATGATCTCATAAAATCATTTAACAAAGACAATGGCATTGTTTTGCCTCCGGGTCAGTTTATAATTTAATTTTTGGAACCCTGGCCATGGTTTAGAGTGACTAATGAAGTCAACTTGTTTGTGGGAAACATGGCAGGATGTTCTTATCTTTGTCCCCACTCCGTTTTATATTAGGCTTTAATTATAGACATTGCCTTTTCGCATTAATTCTAACTTTCTAACAATTATTATGTCATAGATTCTCATTTCAAATGGATGATATCCGTCACAAGTTTGTGACGGATTAAATAAAACCCACATAAAAGGTAAAGACAAGTCATTTGTGATTCTCTATACATTTTATTTTTTATTTTATCTACCTATGTGAGTGATACTTGACCCGTCATAAATTGTGGCAGATAAATCCGCCTATTGTTATTATGCCATGGGAATGGATGTCACTGCTGATGAACCTATCTACATGGATTTCACTGCTGAGGTAACAATGTTTATTTAGGTATAGATAAAATAACAAGAAGTAATTAGTTTTGCCAACATGGGGTTAGTTCACTTATTAGAACCGGATTACACCAAGTTTCTTATACTTTTGATTTTAATAATCTTACAACTGTTTATATTATTGCCTATAAAAACTTATCATGCCAAAATCCCCCATTTTATTTGCCAATCAATACTACATATATAGAGAGACACGCGGGATCTCGTGTGGGTTGGGGTGCGTTCTTATGGTAAGTTTGTACTCACAAATCTCAACCATTGAATAAAGGGAAATCAACAGTTGAAATCAAAACAAAAGAAGAACCTTCTGACCTCCTGAATCTCAAAACAAACCCACTAAAGATAAAGCCCCAATCTCTAACGGTCTGTTTGGATACAGTTTTAGGAGGGAGGGGGAGTGAGGGGAGGTGGAGTGAGGAGAGGGGAGGGGAGGTGGAGTGAATTGTGGTTGTTTGGATAACAAAAATGATGAGAGGGAAATGGAAAGGGGGGAAGGAGGGTGATGGGGGAATTGATGGATTATGCTTATGGATAATGGAAATGAAAGGGGAGGAAGGAGGGAGATGAGAGGCCAAACAAAGTTTTCCTTCCAAATCTTGTCACTCATGGAAAGATTATGGTTTGTTCAATAGGAGAGAAATTAAATCCCCTCATTTCACTCCCCCTCCATTCCCCTCATTCCATATTTTGTATCCAAACAAAGGAAAATGAATCCCTCATTTTCCCTCCCCTCCCTTTTCTCTCCAATTCACTCAATCCAAACGGACCCTAAACGCAAAAATAAAACCCACAATAATTGGAAATCAATTAAAACCTAAACATTCCAGCAAAAAACATCAAATTTCCATCAATTCTCACAACAATTTAACCAATTCTACATCATAAATAATGAAAATGGTTACTTTTTATCTACAGTAGTTAGTTTTTATGTCTTAATTTGTTAAATAGTCGAATTTGTGTGCATATAATCAGAATTGTGGTTCCGCTTCTTCCAAATTGTTCAAGATCTTAAGGTAAATAATTATTATTTACGGAGAATCTGATTTATGTACTGCCCATCAATCCACTTTTGTTCCCAACTCTATTTTGGCATTGTAATTAATGTCGTTTTTCGGCTTATTTTTGCCGGTTTATCCTTTGGTGTAAACTTTTGGATTTTAATTGTGTTAAAATTCTCTTGTCCGACATTGAATGTTGGCCAATGATTTGCACAGTTGCATTTGAGTACAGCTGACATGCTATTTGTGGAGAATGGATATTTTGATTTGTTGTACCACTAGAGTGACATTGATATGCGTGAGTCTTCAGTTCGCCGGAATCATTGGCCATGTCTTTAGGCATCGAGAATTTGTGGAGAATTGATTTTCTGAGCATGGAGGATTTGTGGAGAATTGATTTTCTGATTTGCGTATGATATATTTTGTGTCATACGCATAGGAGATGTGGATAATTAGTATAGCTATCATTATCCATTTGGGACTTATTAAACATTCTAAAGCTATCTTGAATAAATCATTGGCCATGTCTTTAGTGTCATTGCGCAAAGCTCAACCTCAGTGGGGGTAAGACCCTGTTCTTTTGGACTGAAACGGATCTAATCTGAACTGAACTGAACTGAACTTATAGGATCTTAACTGATCTGAACTGAACTTATAGGATCCAAACTGAACTTATTGGATCTGAATTGAACTGAATTTATAGGATCTGAACTGAACTGAACGTATAGGATCTGAACTGAACTTATTGGATCTGAACTTAACTGAACTTATAAGATCTGAACTTAACTGAACTTATAGGATCTGAACTTAACTTACAGGATCCGTTAAATTAATTAATTTAACTTTATTGATATAATAATAATAATAATAATAATAATTATTATTATTATTATTATTATTATTATTATTATTATTATTATTATTATTATTATTATTATTATTATT
>VHZZ01035413.1:0-19396 GCA_009801015.1 Silene noctiflora
AAGGTTTAGTTCCGCTTTGCACCTGGAGAGTACTACGTAAAGCATACCTCTGTCAGAAAGATTAGTCAGGTTAGTCAAAAGGTATATTCTAAAATTTATACATGACCTGGCTCTGCCCTCAATGGCCAGGTTTGCTAAGAACAGGGACCGTAGCTAAGAAGCTTTAATCCTCCTTTAGCTCATGCAACACACATTCTACATAGAACTGTCCCCCGCTTTGACGACTACCCGCTCAAGAACTCCCATCTTGCGGTTAAAGCGCGAGATCGGCCTTTCCCAACGATCGGTACAAAATCCATGGATATGATAAGCCTTCCTTTTAAAGTTTTAAAACAAACAGGAAGGGTGTGTTAACAAACAAGTCTAGTTTACACGAAATAATACTATAGAGCGGAATTCATCTTGTATAAGAATGTGACCGGGCCAAACCTTTTTTCCGACCTGACTACGCTGTGCTAAGATTGAAATTCCCTCTTTCTTTGCCGCCGTAGCTTTCCATAATTTTTTTTTTTAATAAAAAGATGGGTAGTTAACCACAATATCATAAGGGATCGTGGTATATCGGTCAATGTGAACAGAACGCGAGTAAGAGTGCTCTTTCTATTTATATACGGGCTCCGCTCTTGTGGAAAGTACTGTCAGCTGCGGCACTTTCATCAGATTCCAACTGTCTTGTCTGAGTAGCTGCTCAAGTAACCACCGTTGTAAAGGTACCCGGTTAACCAGGTCTCGACTAAACTTCTAAATCCTCTGGGTCTTCCACTTCCACAAATCACACCACTTTTGTATCGAATTCTCAAATAAAATAAATTAGGAAATGGGTGTGAAGAAAAAGAGGGACTCTCCAGTAAGTAGCTAGCTGTACTTTTATCCGGATTCCCCGGAGACCCCTGAGAGTCGTACATAGATTCTTTTATAGAATATAAAGCTCGAGACACCACCCTTTCTATTTCTTAGTATAAAAATGAAATATATTAACGTATATTAACGAAAGGCAGTACTTTGGTTCAAGGACTCTCTTCCATTGATTAGCTAATTTGGTTTTAAAAAGTAATATGAGGACAGAAGACCAAGTATAAGAAAAAAGCGATTAATCAGAGGAGCTCCTATATACATATATAAGACAAGCAAGGATAGAGTATGCAATAGGCTCGACCGACGGGAGAGGGAGCGTGGGTGAAATTTATAGTCATGAAGAAGGTTTTTATGTTTAGTAAGGGGGTGCTTGGACTTGTCCAGTTTTAGAAAACGAGATTTTAGATAAGAACTTCTACTCATCACTAGAGGATCTGGTCTTCTTTTCTTTTAAGCATCCGGGCAGTTCCGAAGCTTTCATCTTCGACGATCTTGACACGAAACAAGCTTCTTCTTTTTGGGACGATAGTAGGACCAATAATCAAAAGAAATTAAGAAGGATATAGTTCCAAATGGCAGAATAAAAATTCTTCCGATTCCAAAACAGCTATTTAGGTCCGCTCACTCCCTTGCTTAGATGCAGAATAATGAGACGTCCATTAGCATTAGGGGGCCGGCGCCTTTTCACATACATAAAATAAAGACAGAAAAGAATGCTATTATATCTACAGGAGTTCATTTGACTTCATTTACTGGAGCTGGTGAGCCTAGAAGACTTTTGTATTCTATATCTTAATCGACCACTATTCGAAAGGGTCGGGGCGGGGGGTCTTCCCGGGGGGACTTTCTATGATCCTATCCAAAACTTTTTTAAGAACTTTTCAATCAAAGTGACGCGGAACAAATAAGTAAGATGGCACGCGGGTGCAGCTTTGTTGGGGCTAAGGTCCTTTGTAAGTAGCTGCTGGGGCAACTGGATGGGATATAAGAGCAGTAGTTCTTACGGGACCAGAATTCCGAAATAAAGAAGAATTAAAGAAGAAAGAAGAGTATACGGTTGATTAATCTTATTCGGTATAGACTGCACCTTCTATATATAAAAAAAATGGACTTCTGGGGCTTCATCCGCAATTGAAGTTTCACTTATTTTCTCTTTGTACGTGGTAGGATTTTCCTCTATATATAGTTTCAACTAAGTAGATTTGGCTGATATATAAAATTGATATCACATAAAACTCCCTCTCTATCTCTCTAATCAAGTAGCAAGAATCTTTCACAAAAGTCTACTTTTTGCTCAAAGCATAGGAATGAATTTCCCCAAAGTCTCATAAAAGACTATCTCGATACCCCGATAACTAACCTCTTTCTCAACTTTATCCACTATAAAGGCTAAGTGTTAAGCAAAGAGCGGGCCTGAGAGAAGCATGTTTATTCGGGCTTACCTTTTTTAAGTAATTGTATGAGTCGAAACGGGGAGATACGAAACGAAGCATTCTTTATGATTATTCGCCAAGACTCGCCCGTAGGAAGGCAAGCCACTTCCGAAGCACAAGTCAAAACTTATGTTGAAAAAAACGCCACTTTGATTAATTTTTTAACGGCTAGTATGATAAAGATTAGACTTCCTCTTCTTTCTCAGAATAAGCCTTTGCTTGTACTTTCAAGTCTTATATATAGAAAGCAAAGACTAAACTATTAACGTAAGTGCGGGATGGAGAACTTGGAATAATATATGACAAAGGAGAAAGGTTTCTCTCTCTGTAAGAGGAGATTGAACCGAAAGCATAGTAAGACTCTTATTAAAGAAAAGAGTGGTGTGCCCCACGCACTCCCGGAGTGGGTTGAGCTTCTCGAAGATTGGTTTCACTTCGAGCAGGTAGCTAACCAAAAGAAAAAAACTTTGCTTTGCTTTATAGGGTATAGCAGGGCTTACCATTTTCCTCTCCTCTACGAGGTGTCCCTCTGCTTTTTGCCCTTGGACGGCTGTCAGACTATCAATAGTATGGGTTGGCTTATTCTAATAACAGGAAGTTAAATTCACCCGCATTTCTTGATACTAATGCTCTCTTTTTTCATACAATAAATAAAAAGAGGGGGACCCTCTCCAAAAGGTTGACTCGAACCCCATAATACGAAACTCTCCTAGCTTCATACAATATAAATTAAGTAAGTGAGTTATTTCAAACTCGTAATCCCTGTAATTGACACTACTCTTTATTAAACTAGGGAGTCCTGGGAAAGTCCTCTCTTTGCGATGCAAACATACGTGCCTTGTAAAATAAAAGAAGAAAACAGGAAATGCTTTGTCTTTCGAGCAGAACCCAAGCCTAAGTCCCAGAAAAATCCACTCTTTAAATTTAAAAATTAAAGCTCAAACATCTCCTATATGCCAAATACCGAACTATAAGGCAAGCAAGACGAGGTCGCTTTGTAGACAAGACTCGTTCCGTACTTGTTGGACTTAGGGGATCCCGCTTCTATATCTAACTTTTTCTAAAGGGGCGTTAGAACGAGCGAAGCCTTCTTTCTTTACTGGTACTGGCGCTTACCAAAAACCAAACCCCTTAAGATTGGGTCGAGATGCTTTTGGAATTCTTGCTTATGCTTCAGCTGAAATTTATACATCCGCATTACCTGAACTAGAGGAAAACAAAGAAAGAGCTCTTATTGGGGCTTCGACCAACCATATGTTCGAGCATCCTTGGTCCTAAGCCACAGGGATAGGCAGAAGAGTGGGTTGTCGCAGTCTATGAAAGAAGTGCAGGTGGCTTTGGGCAAGCAAAGGTCGAGCAAGGCCCAAGATCCTCTTCTTCCTGATGAAGCGAGTTTATTGACATAGGTTTTGAAGTGTGTTGGGAAGTGCCAGTGTAACAGCATGCATGCACCAACAGCGAAAAAGGGGCCTCTTGAAGAAAACAAGAAACCAAAGTCAAGCTGACACCGTTTCACTCATCCGGCGAGAGAATAGCTTACTACACTATCAAGTGAACGTACGGACCTCTTTTGGAAAAACTGGATCGGTCTGACAGAATTGTTGTCAAGTGGACAGGGCACACAGCAAGTATGTTTGCTTAGAAGACTTCTCCTCTAATTTACTACCTTATGCTTATTGCTTATATTAAATGCTGCTTTTTACAAACGTAGCAATTGAAGCATGCGAAACCAATCTAACCCATATGAATTAACTAGAAAGAGATTCAGGACTATCAGATTCTTTTCGTCAAATTGTAAAGGAGTCCTCTTCTTGTGAACTGCATTTCGATATCTTCGATGATGGGAAAGCAAGGTATCAAAGAAGATTATTCAAGCGCTAATTAGCTTCGTAGCACCTCTTTTGAGATCCTGAATAAGGCAGCCTTAAGAAGAAGAAATCCTACTACTTTTTCCGTGTTAGAATGATAGCTGTGATTAATTAGAGATAAGAAAGAAAAGAAAGATGCGGGTGCAATTAAATTAAGGGTCTTCCCCCGATCGACGCTGAAATCAATGCCGATGAAGAAGAAATAAAATCGTGCGAAAAGCGCCTCTGACGGTGGTGAAGCTTGACTATTTCGATGGGCAAAGCCTTGAGAAAGGCCTAGCCAGCTTTGAATGCCACTCTCTTTGCTCTTCCGGATCGTGGATGAAAGAAAATGAGAGTAAAAGTAAACTAGACTTCTTACATACCACCAGTTTGTTCATGAGCTTAGTTCACGTATGATAAAGGAAAGATCGAAGCCTTAATCTATTACTCAATTTTATCTTAATAAAAAACCCAAAAGCCAAAAAATATAGAGTGGGATGAACAAAGATATCTGTAAAAAGGTAAGCCTTAATTGAGGCTTCCTCGTCTCACCGTTCTTGTTGATTCACTTGGGCCTCGTCGGTTCAGTCGCGTGCTCCTTACTTCACCCTGAAAAAAATCTATGAGACAGACAGAGCCTGTCGTACTCTGCATAACAATAATGCTTTCTGGAAGTGGGCTCAGAGTTGAGCCTGTACAGCTTGACTTCGATCGCTAGGATATGTCCGCCCGAAAAGGAATCTTTCTCAGAAAAAAGATCCCCTCGCCTAAGGTACAAGAATTGCACCCTATCATATAGTTACGACCGAGCATTATTAGACACTACGAACCGCCTCTACGTTATAGATTGATGAGCGTAGCCACAAATGTCTTACGTAATGCACGTTTGGCTTTACTATAGAATAGACTTCGACTTGCTTTTGTTGATTAAAAATTTGTTACAAACAATTAGTACGGGAGTTGGCGAGCAATACGGAAATGAAGGTAATTCTATTTATAGAATACGATTTAATTCGACTTCCTTTCTTCAGTTAGTAAGTATGCATGCTATGAGCCGAAGCGGGGATCCCTCGTTAAAAAAATAGGGCGAGCAAGTTCTTAAATCTATGAATTTCAAGTTATTGGCTCCCATACGAGCTAAGCGCAAGCAGTTGCTTTGACCCCTTCTCTCGAATCTCGAAGTACCTTTTTTAGGACTTCAGAAGTACCTATACTGATTAAAGCTAAGTCAAATTGGGTAGACAATTCGGTAGACAAAGGTAGAGCTTTTTTTCTCCTTTTCTCTCTATTGTTATATGCTATAGATTTTAGTAACCAAAGTAACAAGGATCGAGATGACTCTCCATAAAGACTCTGCCGTCGACGACATCCTTTTTTGTTAAAATTAGTAGTTTTTATTCGATCGTCCGCATTAGCATCGGCTAAAGCTTCAGAAACTGAACTTTCTATTGAAAGTTAAAAAAAGAAAAATATACAAACAATACAATATAGGTCTAATGTAACCCAAGGATCCACGGGTAGGCCTGTGTAGTAGGCTAAGATCAGGAAAATTAGACTGACTAGCTTGGCTTTTTTTTTGCTTTCTCTTTGTTCAATGCATCCCCAAAGTGAGTGTCGGGTCCATTAGCATTAGTTCTTACCGCTCTTACCGAGAAAGATTAAAAATCGCAAACCCAAAGGCTCGATAGCTCGCATTTAAATTAGATAAAGGCATTCCACTCGCTCCGCTGATGATCCTTTTACAGATCGTAGAAAGAGAGGTCCTACTCTATATACTTACTTGTTATATAAGTAATAGGGGAGCGCCTAATTCCCAGGGTCCAATAGGATCAACGCGGGAAAGCAACGGATTCGACAAGCAAGAAAGGTGAAACCGAAAGCGCGGAAGTCTGAGTCGTCGAAGACGGAGTAGATTATCATAAGTAGAAAAAGGTTTAGTAGCGGCCGTGCCCTGCCTTTAAGTCTAAGCCCCCTAACAAGACGTGGCATGCCGCCTAAAATTTAAAGTAAAGGAAGTCCCAGAATCTGTAGCCGATAATGCTTTTTTCTTGAATTTCGGCCGTAGCTCTTGCTGTCGATTCATAAGTAGTCGCTGATGCTGCTTTTGCTGATGGTCCTGTGGACGGTGTGCCTTTGGTTGAGGTCTTCTTCGAGCATGTAAACACCGAAGGGTATGGCTTACTAGTCTTATATATAGTAGTGATGCGCGTGCTTGCATTCGACCATTAGAATTATTCCCGGCGGGAAGTTCTTTTTATCTCAGTCTGACTTGTCAGCAATAAAAGCAATATGGGTCTTTTTGTAGAGGGATCCTGAGTTAAGATCACTGAGCTAGGTATTCCTTCTTTCATAAAAATTCTTCCATAATCACTAAAAAAGAAAAAGAAGGATGCGCTTTCCTACCAGGGAAGTCCTTTATCGTACAACCCTTTGACATTTTAAAGGGGAAAGGTAATTCATTCATCTTTCTGCATAGTCTTTGGCCAAACTGGAACTCTCGCTATCTTCTTTCGTCGTTTACGAAGACTTAAGATAAGATAAGAGGGTCTACTTTTACATGAACATGCAAAAATAAAATCTTGTATTGACTTTTGACCACTAAATCATCACTAGTTAAGTAATCAAGGGCTCCTAAATCGTTGTGGGGTAAGTAGAGCTCATCCAAAGAGGCGTCCTCGTTAAGATCGATCCGGGCGAACAGGATAGCAAATGGACACAATTAATACAAGAAAAAGTGCTTGGTTGCACTCGAGAAAGATAATCACGAGATACCGCTTATGTCCTATATCTTTCAGGTAGACACAGCAAGGACAAAGGCAAGCTCTTTGGTGAGCCCTTCTTTCGAACAACAGCGAAAAGAAAAAAGAAGAAGAATGCTCCCAGCATAACGAAAAAGATCGTTGAAGAAAGCACCTTCTCGCTCGAAACAGAGTATAAGAAAGACTCGAGCCCATGCAGACATCGGGTTGTTAAATTGTTTTGCGCTCTTATAATAGAAAGTCTTGAAGTTCTTTGTTCGGAAGCAGGGGTACTAAGATCTTTCCTCCCCGAAGACACTTCAATTGCTACAACTGCTACAACGGGTAAAGAAAGAAAAGAACAGAACAATTGATATGGCAGCTGGCTGGTCAAAGAGTTACAGTCTAAGATTAAGAATCAGAAGAACAAAACAAAGGGAAAAAAGTGTATGGTGACTCGGGATGATACAACAGATGCATAAGAAAGGGAGGAGGATCCGGCTATCTTTTTTCAAGCAAGAAGGAGAAGCCGGATCCCAGGCGAAAACATATCTCACGAAGAAGATGTACCTCTATCACCTGGTCGAGAAGCCTCTTTCATTTTCTTTCGTTTGCGAGGCAAGCTCCTGTGTTATTATTTAAAGGTTATAAATCATTCCCAACATGCCGTGGTTTGGCTTTTAAATTTGAAATGAGTGCCATTTCTTGTTGGCCTTTCGCTTTTGGGAACAGAGGGCAAGGTTGAAAAACTTCCTTACCGATTAGAATAGACTTCATGCCCGAACAGGTCGATTAGACTTAACAGATATGTCGTTTGCATATCGTTGGAACGCAAACTGCACTGCTGACCCCAACACACTCGATCGTTCCAAACTTTGCTTTTGACATCAAACTCTTATATTCATTATATTCTAATATTATAAGAAAGATTCTTAAATTCAATAAAAGTCAAATAGATGCTCACATACGTCCTCATGAAATGGGAATAGCTAGTCTGACCCCGCTAGGATCAAGGGCTGGCTTATGAGCTGCTTATGGAATCAATGAAATTAAGAAGTGTGCCGATATTCCCTTCTCTTTCTTTATTATAAGCGTCTTTTTTATGTCAAAGACCAAAAGCTACGCCCAAATTCTCATTGGATCTTGCTTCTTCTTGACAGTGATGGCTATTCATTTAAGTCTTTGGGTAGCACCAATCGATTTTCAACAAGGTGCAAATTCCTGTATTCTATATGTACATGTTCCTGTCGCTCGGATGAGTCTTCTGCTTTATATCGTTACGGCTATAAACACTTTTGCTTTCCTATTAACAAAGCATCCTCTCTTTCTGCGCTCTTCCGGAACCGGTCTAGAAATAGGGGCTCTTTATACGCTATTCACTTTAGTAACTGGAGCGTTTCGGGGCAGACCTATGTGGGGAACCTTTTGGGTCTGGGACGCTCGTTTAACTTCTGTCTTCATCTCATTCCTTATTTACTTGGGCGCAATCGCTTTTCAAAAGCTTTCTGTCGAACCGGCTCCTATTTCAATCCGTGCTGGACCCATCGATATACCAATAATAAAGTTTCCAGTCAATTGGTGGAATACATTGCATCAACCTGGGAGCATTAGCCGATTTGGCACATCAATACACGCTTCTATGCTCATTCCAATCTTGTCTAACTTTGCCACCTTCCTCGTCTCAACCTCTATCTTCTTTGTTCTTGAAACACGTCTTCCTATTCTATCTTTTCTCGAATCTCCTTTAAGTGAAGAAATCGAAGTTCGAGAAGTCCCACTAAAACCTAGTTCACTCGCCGAGTCCTTTTTCTTTTTTCTTAAGTCGCAGAGCGGCTGAATGGCCCCAACTCGACAAGGAAAACAGCGTTTCACTTTCTTATTAGACAAAGGTATCGTCAAAAGCTTTGGACAAGCCTCCTTGTCGGGCTTTTCTACACAAAGGCCGGATGTAGATTCCTTTGGTGGAAAAGAGCTGCATTTGATTCTGTTTATGACGGTTGGAAAGAGTAGACTTCCTCGAGCCATGTGAAGCACGGGGAACGGGTGGAATACATATCTGCGAAGAGAGTGCTAGCCTCATCAATGTTAGGCCGAAGACTTCCCTTTATTTATAGGATTAGATACGAGATTATAAGGGGAGTCTTATCTTATAAGAAGATCCTTTCGATTAAAAAAAAAAGATTAAAATATAGAAATTTATTAACTTTTATAATTTAATAATATAGTAGTTTTTTGACTTTCACCCTGGCTCAGTAGGAATGATAGCTATATACTTAACAACTAAACTACCTTAAGCTTAAGAATAAGTTTAAGCTTAAGTCATCAATCCTATTCCTATTATTATTATAATAGAAGGCTTTTCTTTATTTAATTAAAAGTGGGAATCATTCATTCCCTGTAGGTCAAATAGAGCACCTCGGCTCGTTCGATTAATCCTTTCCTAAAGTAGGAGAATAGTTATAAAATTTAAGGAGAAAGGAGGAGATCCACCGGGATATCCCAAGAATAGATCATCGAGAGGCAGCAGCCGAACAAGATAGATGAAAGATGAAGTAGCATAACCATCCATGAATGATCCCGAGCAGGGAAAAGAACATGACACCAGCTATACTGATAGATGGGAAGAGTTCCACTGGAACGAACCAGAAGGAACATCCGAAAGATAGACAATCCGTGCACACTTTCCTCCTTTCCTTTCAAAAGATTGAGAATTCAATGCAATCAAAGATCATTCTTTATCTTTGCACAATTTACAGTGAAATTCTACCGAAAATGAATTCAAAAGAATTGATTAAATATTTAATTTAAATTAAAAAGGATCAAGCGATCAATCACACCACTTTGGTCATTGTCCTTGCTGCCTGAAAGTTCTTCTATTTTAAATCCTCAAAGACCCAGACTCTAACGATTCTTTCACACATATTATAAGAAGTAGACGGGAGAGAAGAAGATTGATGCTTAAAAAGGGTAGGTCTGGGAGCCGCTCAGTTCGTTAAGCGCCCTTACTCTAGAAAAGTCTACTAAGAAAGCATGCAAGCTCAGGACAATTTCCTCTAGCACTTCCCAAACGTGTACGAAAGCGCCGCAATGCCCTTGACCGGAGACTAGACGAATCTCTTTCCGAATGCGTGTTTTCCTGGGCTTGCCTAAGATCCTCCCTTTCGCGAACCAATCATAAGAATTCTTTGACTTTGATTTCAGGAACTCTCCAAGGAAAATCTTCCACTTTTGCCTAACTGGTAAACCCCCGGGATATCCACATTGGTCTCAATTGACGGTAAAGCTTCTTAATCACAGCACAACCCCACATAACATATAGCAATGAAAAGAAGGACTATTGCACATATATACTAAACTAAAAGCGGCTACCCAAGTAGTGTTCGACACCCTTCTCTTATATATAGTAGTAATCTTTCTAGCCCAGGCACACCTGTAAATTCTTACTACACTCCAAGCTCAAGTTCAAGACTAATCAGCATTTTTCCAAAGAGAGTTTTCTATAAATATATAGAATTCTTGCCTCAGGAGTACCAGTACCTAGGATTTTCTTTGCTTGGCCACAGGTAAACTTGACTTTGCTAATCTCAATCATAGGCAGGTTGCGTCTACTGCCTTAGAGCATYTGTATCGTCAGATTCAAACTTTAGATTTAGACTTCCATAAAGAACCGATGAAATTTAATCTTTCTGCTTCCGAGGAAATCACAATTATAATAGATAGCAAACCCCTGGGGAAGCCCTGTTATAGCCACTCATCCGGCTCGTGTCACAGCTGCAGGTGCAAAAGAAAGACTAATCGTCTCCTATACTTGAGTTGACTATAGATTCACAAACTGTGTAGTCCTTTTTTTTGATATGCTAAGTTCAATTAAAAGAAGATAGGGGTTAAGCAACTGCCAACGATAAGTGGGAAAGCTCCGTTCTCCTATTTTGATGGGTTCGATTACTATCTTTATGGTCTTTTAAAATTACTCTCATCAATTGGCTGTGATGCGTAAGAAAAGTTCACTTTTTGGACTCCCACGGGGGGCAGCAACAGTGTAGAATCAACACCACAAGACCGGGGACACGGTCCGAAATAGAATTGTCGAGGAGAGGCACAGGCGCCTTAGAAGAGAAGAAAAGGTACTATCTAGTGTTACAAACAACCATCTTTATAGCAACATTGAAAGCTGCCTTGAGTAGGATTGCTGGCCATCTTGAGGCCACATTCACGGCTTATTACTTACGCCGAAAAACTGAGCTACCCACTCGCGGTTTAGGAGCGGAATGGAAGAAAGACTCTTCTTATGTTTGTTGGCCAAATCAAATGACCAATCTCGGCAAGCAATTAATCCTGCCTTTAAGAGAAGGAGGCGCAAGCCGGGACTCTTGCATTTTTACAAATCCGGGGGTTTAAGATGCATATTCATATTCCCTAATGTTTTAAGCTACGTTTCGCCGTTTAAATAGCATTATCTGCCTTACTAACTGCTGGACAGAGTCACTGGCGTATCTTCCTGTCTGAGCACGTGAAATACTAATACGTGGAAAGGGACGCGTTGAGAAAGCAAGGCTTCTCTTGCATGCATTTCAACCCAAGGCAGCCTATCAAAATTAGAAGGTAATGGCGCTTTCATCCCGAACCGAGGTAGTTCGAATTCTTGCTTTTTCTGAGAGAAGTGGTAAGGCAGAAGAGGGGCAGATCACAAGCTCAATTCCCTAAGCAGATAGAAAGTTAGATTTGATGCAATTGAAAAGTCCCGCTACGAGCAGACTCCTTAAATGGAACTTTTATTCCTATTAGTTGTGGAAGGTAAAGGTACATCAATAAAGTAAATAAGGATGCATTTTCCATAAAACTCATTCTAAGCCTCATAATGGCCCATAACAATGTTACCCTCGCATAATGCGCCAGTAAGTGGTGAACACGTATCGACGGATGGTTTGGGCCTATTAGAATAGTTTTCGTTTTTCTTATATCGATTACTTACTTTCCTTTCGCAAAAGTAGATTGGAAATCCCACGTAGGGGCTTTTAGTAAAGTAAGCTTCCTGCTTCCCCGAAGGCTAACGTTCTAGCATTTAATTACTCTGTTTCTGCCTAAGACAACGGGTGTGCTAAGGTGGCGACTTCGCAGGTATAGAAGCCTTTTCTAGTCAGATAAAGGCAATGCAATAGGAACGAAATCCAGTGTATGCAGCACGCGAGTTATGAAGTGACTCAGCCCTATGTTAAAAATTGTAAAACTGGCATACAGCAGTAGCAAGAAAAGAGTCTGGCCATACTGTAGTTAATGTAGTCTTTATCCAAAAGGGGCTAGTTACCGCAGCTTTCCTCTCTTTTCTTCTTTGTCCTAAGAAATGCGAGCTCTTTCCTCATCATAAACGCAGTCAGCTGCAACTGCAGCAATTGGAAAAAGCTCTATCACACCAGACGCAGATCCTGCATAACCTCCGATAAGCATCCGTTGTAATAAAATAAATTAAGTAGGCTGGGTCCATACCAACAAAAGATAGTGTGTGGCGGGCGTACCTTTCCGCTCAAAACAAAAAGAAGGGATTCCAAAATCTTAGTGTACTCCAGAGTCGAGGGCGGAGTCCTTTGTCTTTTTATCAAAGAAAGCGCTAAAAGCTTTGAAAGACCCCTCCTTCTTATCTTATATAAGATATAAGTAAGTTTAAATCAAGCCGACTGGCCAAACCATAAGTAGACCCTTAATCTACCTTAAAAAAAGGTTGATCGAGCTGAACCAGCACCACAATCACAAATGATGACGAAGTGAACAGCATCTATAGTGTAGTGTGCGTAAGATAAGGATGAATAAGCAAGAAGCAGGATAATACACCAGACGCGGACCTCGTGGGAAGAATGCGACAGAACTTGTTGTTATAATACTAAAAGCAAAAAAAAAATTACTGGATTTGACCACTCTCTCAGAACTTAGAGAAGAGAAAGACGAGTCAATTAAAACAAGAGCACTTCGGGGATAGAAACCGAAGTCGAAAGAATCACATACAAAAGCTAAAGTAGCAAGCTTTTCGACCTTTCCAGAGTAAGGGGCGTTTTTTTCTTCCTATTCCGCCTACTTTTTTATCGAGTTCTAACTGACCAAAAGTATCCGAAGAGGTTGGGCTTTCGCTTTAATTTGAATTTGCTTTTAAGATAAGAAGGGATGTCTTGGTACAGTGGTAATCATCTTACCATGTGAGGGTTCACCTCCCATCAAATGAAGGCATAATACGTGGGTGGGTCTTATTTCAAAGGTTATTCATCGAATCCCTTGTCCTCTTTTGCATCTTCAGGAGTCGACGCGGAACTACGCCCCTCCTAATATAGGAGCAAGATTGCCAGACCACTTCCCAAAGTAAAATGGTACAGTTGATCCAGTATTGCTAGAGAAAGAGATCCTACCACCCGCTGGAACTGGAAAAAAAGATAGAGAATGATCTTTCCTTAATTTATAACCTTTAAAAATAAGGCGAGTGCGACAAAGAACAACAAGGTACAGCCGAACCACAATACGGAGACTGAAGCGATCGAACAATCAAGGAAATCCTCAACTTACTTGGTCTAAGGAAGCAAGGTAAACAACAAAGGAAGAAGTTGTTGAAGCAGAAAGAAGGAGGTGTTTGCTGGTTTGGGATAGTTTACCGGTTACCCGTGGTTTATATTCTTTCTTTACATAAAAAAAGGTTACGACTGTTGTGACGCACCAATGAACACAACTATACCCTGATTGGCTTGGTTCGTAATCACCTTGCCTTGCTAGGGAAGCATATTCCTTAGATTCTTTGTCTGGAGCTAACTTGGGATCTCTCTTATATATTATATAATAATATAATTATATAATTATAAACTAAAGCCGCGCGGAACGAGGGTTTTCATAAGTAAGAACCAGATGATTCGTATATGCTCGAACTCAAAGCTTCTTCAATAGCAAAGCCCGCAGTTAACGAAGTCAGAGTTTGATCGTACATAAAATAAGAAATATATTTTAAAGCGAGGGTTTCGACCCATAATAAGAATTTTATTAGATCTAAGATATATATTTCAAAGGACTAACGTATAGTGCATAGAAGGGATTGAACTAAATTGAAAGAAATCAGAAAAGATTATTAAAAGTACCAATCCACTATAGAAAGCAAAGCAGGCAAGCAACGGGAAGGACTCATATTCATTCCCAAAGGGGGGAATCCTCATGCCACCTTTTCAACTGCACTTTTATATTATAGGTGTGCGGCTAAGACTAATTCTTATTCCACGGGAATTGCTTCAGCTGATCCCGACGAATAAGAGGGCGCTTTCTCCTCTTTCTTATGCTCTTAGTGGGCGAATATTTATCCTTTCTTAAATATATCATAGGTGTGAGGAAGATGGCACCTGGAGACAGCTGCTCACGCATCCTCTTGACTCAAAGGACGGTTCCGCAAACGTGGTTGCTGATGTCGACATGTTCTTGTAGAAAAGGAATGGTCTTTCACCTCAGGAAAGGAGGGTGTTTACGCCCCTGTATATAGTGAGCACTTGTCAAAAGACTCTTCTATATATGCTGCCGATGAGCGAGCAGCTTTCGCTGATGCTTATGTTGATGGTTGAAGAGGAACCACCTATCCACGGGTAGGGTGGGTAATAGATTGCCTTACTCTTACAAATGGAACGACAAGCTTTAGCTTAAACAAAAAAAGACTTGACGAAAGAAAGCAAAGCTGTCCTTGAGGACGAGAGCAAAAATTCCTTCTCTGATAATGAACAAGAAAAGAAAGCAAAATCTGCTGCTCCCTTTTTTCTTATATTTTTTTGGAGCTATATTAATTTAATTGAATGATCATTCTGTTAAGGTATAAAAAGGAATTTATAAAAAGATGTTCTCGTCCGGAGCTCCCGGGCTCTTTCTTAGAGGAGACCCCACCCCGGCCCAAGACTTCAAATGGAACTTCATCTAGGTCAGCGCATCTGCTTCCTCTGTTGAATCTTCTTCGCTGTTGTCGATGACGACTTCCAGTACCGGTATAAGAAGTTACTTCTATATATAATAATAGTTGAGTCTTACCTTTAGGTTACCCCAACTAAAAGGGTAGCTCGTTTTCTTCTTTCGTCTCATATATCTCCCCGCTGAATGGGGTGGGAGATGGGAAAGCCTCTCTTGCAATCCTCATACATTGGCTATTGTCTCTTGCTTGCAATTGCATCACTCGCCCCTTTTGTTTCAGTTACGTTACCATTACCTCATAAATACAAGACGAGTGTCTTAGCTTAGCGATATTAAAATTTCTTGCCGGATCGAGCGAAAGGATGCAGCGAGTAAGATGTTAATAAGACGAATGAAATGGCTCGACCAATGAAAAAGGAATCCTAATTCATTAGGGATATGCTACGCTACCCCCTTAATCCCAAATAAGACGTCTTAAGGAGAGTAGCATTGTACAGATATGCATGTGACGTGCTAAGATCCGCTTACATATCTGTACGCAGGGTTTGCAAAAGCAGGGCGGTTGAAAAAAAAAAGAAAGAGATCCTGCTCCAGAGAGAAAGAGAGAAGTTGAACATTTGACGTAAGTTCCGGCAATCCATATTGTCATAGTGAAGAAGAGTAACCAGGATCTTGTACTATTTCAATGCCGCTTATGCTAATTCGGGGACGGCCAAAGCACCCTTTGATCATTTCAATGAAACGGCCCCTTTGTTCTTGATTTAATTTAATATTCTATTAGAATTTATAATATGGATAACGATTAGCCATATGAAGTGCGTACAAATCAAACGAACCTACTAATTTTATTTCGGTTTTAGCACCTCCGCCCTCTCCTACTCCTTATTAGTCGAGTCACTGCTCGCCTTACTTATTATAATTATGCAGGTATCAGAATCAGACTAGTCACATCGGGAAGCATCCGGAACTGGACTAGACCAGTTGCGAGAGGTGGTATTCTCAGGTGACATAATCCGTTGAGCGATCTGTAAACCTGTTAAGAGCGAACGGGCATGAGACTTCGTTTAGCATTCGTCAAGTCTTGTTGTTAGAGAGAGTTGTTAGAGAGAGTTGTTAGAGAGAGCTGTCACCGTCAAGGTCGACCGAAATCGTTCATAATCCCATTCTTGGTCATTTCATTCTTTCCGCTAACCCCTCTGGGACCCCCTTATATTTTTTATATGATTTATAGTATGCGCGCTCCTCTCCATACGCTCGAGCCTTTGCAGCCTCCGCCCGCGCTTCTCGCTCGAATTGCGCTTCTTTTTGCTGTTCTGTTGGAAAAGAGGTATTCATTACCGGAGCAAGAGGAAGAAAAACTCTCTGGGGCGGGAGAGTCCGGTCCAAGCCCCGGTCGTGGAAGCAAGAAAACCCTGCCCAAACGTTTGTCCTTGCTTTGCCTGTGTACTTCTGAAAGGGCTCCCTATATATGAGATATATGAGAATGAAAAGTGTTGAACACTTTCTATATATTTTACATTCGATTTGATAACAAACTGTCACTTTTTGCACTCAAATTATACCTTAACGATCAATCCTTACTTCTTCATTACTTTTTCACCAGTTCCTTTTTGCCTTTATAAGGTTATTAAGGTAAGGGCCCAACCCAGACAAGTAAGAGAAGGGGCCAGTTATTCCACAACGTGCCAACCTTGGAGTTTTGACCGCCGAGAGGTCTTAGGTAGTTAAGCAAGGGCCTCCCAAGCTCAGGTCGCCGCATGTCTTAGAAGGTTGGTCACTGAATAGGGCAAACTCTCATATCAAGCCTAGCTAGAGACAAAGCGTTTACTTGCTACCAGCGGTCACGCTACCAGCGAAAATAAAAAAAGAAAAAGTACCCGTTACAGCGCAGCGCTTTGATAAACTTGGCTCTCCTGGTTTTGTGCTTCTCTTAGAGTAACTTTTCATATAGTAGTTTATTTTCTTATAAGCCTTAGAGTTTCGTGAGAAAGCTGGATGTGATGGGGGCATGTTTGCAGTAGTAAAGGGGGAGCAGTTTCACTCTGATAGAAAGGCGTATGTTCTAAAGTAGCCAGATGTGAGATGTCTAGGGCCTTGGCAAGAGTAAGTGGCCATATCATCTAGTGTATTCTAGAACTTTTTATTATTGCATTACAGCCTTCCAGGGTCTAATTGAAATCCTTCTTCGGCTGTCTGGAAAAGAAAAACCATTTTGTCAGGGAATGAACTCCTTAATTTAAAATATTATAGAACTTTAAGCAAGCGGATAGAGTTAAACTCTTAGAGTAGTAGCTGTGCCCTTTACCTTTGAAATTAAACATTGGACTCAAGTATAACTTGGCACATACAAGAATATAAAGTAAACCAAAACAAGGTTTATTCTAGAACACAAGGAAGGACGTAACCCCACCATTGCTGTAATAGGATCAATCCCACGTTACTACTTCTAAAGCTAAGGGAGCATAGTAACTCTAAGCCAGGTGCGGTCGTAGGATATCCAATCTCAAGAAACAGGGATAGTTAATTCCTGCATGCAAAGAGTATCTGACAAAGTAGGCGGTGAACTCATAAAAAGCTATCAGCATCATCTCTACAGGAAAAAGTTTCATAAGGACACAAAGGGCAACTCGTCCCGTGACTGTCTGTCTCTTATAACCAGAATCCTAGTCCAATACAAGAGTAAGGGCGTCTCCGCAATAATGAGATTATGCTAATGTCTGTCTTTGATAGCGCGCTTATCCCTTTTATCTTTATATCGGCTGGAGAAAGCATACAAGCTAGCGATAAAGGAATAGGTAAAGTAGCTACTAATACGGATTCCACGTCAACATATATGGGCGTTATGGCCGATCCCAGGTATACCGCTTCAGTCGAAGCAACCATCCATACCAAGGCGCATTCCGTTTTATTATATGCTTTTTCCCACCTGTTAAAATGGCTTCTGGTACAACGCAGTTGCTTCCCTAGTTGAAGGGTTGGATCGATACCGGCAATAGCGCCCATACCAAAAGGCATACTGATCCCGAGGTATACTTCATTTGTTTGCCTCCCTTGCTCAGGCTTCCGACTGATGATACCAACGCATTCGTACCATACCAAGGCATCGTTACGCAGTTAGGTATCAGAGTTTTCTCGTACTAAATGACTTTGGGATTGAGACTGCTTTTGATGAGGCTGCTTATTGTAGACCTATAATCTTACAATTAATGCACCCGTCTCGGGGACACCCATCAGTATGATACCTTTCATAGGCCCCGATTTCTTGGGTCAACAAGGACAAGAAGTATAAGTATAAGAAGTAGCGGTACCAGCTGACGAAGACACATAATAATTGGCGGCTTTCCTTCGTTAGCCACAGACGGTGTTACCTTTACAACATACAGAGAGTATGAGCAGGCAACCGGTGTTAAACCACTCGCTTCCCCGACTTAGCGTTCGTTCTTCCCGGACAGGGTTTATTAACGCTAATGGTAAACAGGGATTGAGGCGACCCGTTCAGTACTTGACCTGCCCTAGCGTACCTTCCTTAACAACCAGACTTGCTTTCTTAGACATAAAAATTAAAAAACAAGCAGAACAGTCTTCCCCGTACAAATAAAATAATGGAACATCCCACGGGAAGGCCCGGGTCTTATTGGGATACGGAGCTTCCTCTCCTCCAGGAGACATAGAGATTGGAGTTGATTTAAATATTAAAGTAAAGGAAGAGGGCAACAACTAATAAATAAGCAAGATGTTCTATAAGTATAAGTAAGGATTGGCCTCCCTTCTTGATACGTGCATTCAAAGTATGCTTGGGTCCCGGATTGCGCTCTACCGAAGCAATAAAGACTAAGGGCATACCTCCTTACAGAGATACCAAAGAAAAATAATGGTCCAGCCCTAGCTTCCATACATTAAACACAGTAAACTCAAGAACAACAAGCCGCTTGTAAAAGACAGGGTGCCAGTCGGAGTCAGAGAGAACAGACTGCCGACAGTAAAAAGAATAAGGCTTCCTGTTCGATTCAGAGAGAACGGATCATTTGGGCAGCCACTAATAGAAATAGGGGTTACGGGCCGATAAGTCAGGCTGAGTAGATTATAATTCAAGATAAAATAATGAAAATAAAAGGAATAAGCGAAATAAAAAGGATTCAGAGTTTATATATTTAAGTGGTCTTAGCAACACTACCAACTAGTCGTTTCTTTCTATCCAAACAAACTTTGTATCTCAGACAGGCTTCCTATTGGTCAAGCGCCTACCGCCCCTCTCACTGTATATTAAGGGCAAAGCTCCTCGTAGAATATTCTTCAATTATTAAATCTGAGAAATGTGTTTATCCACTATTGGCTGACATTAGCCCCCCACTTAAGAAAGCTTTACCATTTACCATTAGATTAGAGATTAGATCTTGTAATAAAGCTTTAAGATCTTACTGAACCGGCAGTGACAAGGATAAATCCAAAAGCAGCTGGGCGAGAACCCGTCTCCTCAAGCTCTTTATTCTGGTATAGGTCTGGTATTAGGCTTTAGGATAGATAGGATAGATATGGAACGACCTTTATCCGAAAAGGCCCTCGATGCTCGGTTCTTCGCGGACCGGGAAGAAGGAAGCAAACTCTACCT
>VHZZ01035431.1:2938-13628 GCA_009801015.1 Silene noctiflora
AATCTAATTAACTATTACAACTTCGGAAACCAACTCCTTGATCCCTTAAACTTTATTGGAACGCCTTCTAATTTGGCATAGTCTTTTGGAAACTCCGGTCTTCATCGGAACTCCTTTTCGAAAGGCACCGTCTTTATGATACCGTCAGTCTTCGTAATAAATAGATACAAATATAAAATGAATTACATAGCAATTCCTATTATACATTTGAAAAAATAAAAATAAAAATAAATCTATTAGTATTACAAAACGGCGATACGAGATCACAATTAATTACAAACCAAATCGGTATTCCCTTACATTACGGGTAATACCAATTTAACTAACTAGGCCATACTAGAAAAATTACATGAATAAATTACATCAATTTAAATGACATTTATTTACAATATGCAGAATAAAAATTATATTTAAATATGCCCTAAAATGCCAAATCGCCCTATAAACCATCATTTTGATATAAAGCTCGAAACTATGATTAANACCATCATTTTGATATAAAGCTCGAAACTATGATTAATTAATCGATTTGTAACCATTAAAAATCACAAATTAGTACTTAAATCAAATTTAAGCACAAATTAACTTCCCTAACTTTATTGGGACTCAAAAATTAGTCTTCACTAATTTCTTGATGATTTCATAACTATTTATAAATTATTGCTAGTTAAAACGTATTTAATCATAACATTTATGAAATAAATCCAAATAAATAATAAAATTTTGAAAATTTTTAAAATAAATTTTTTTATATTCTGGAACATTTCCAGGAACTCAAAAGTTAAAAAACTTTTCCAAAATATTTATTTTGTAACAAATACACAATTTAAAACACGGTTTTCGCAACTTTTACGATTTAATTCTAAATTAAATATAAAATTAAAAAATTTACAAAATAAAAAAAATTATAATATTCTGGAACATTTTCCAAAACCCAATAATGTAAAATATCTTACCAAAACATACGTATTAAAAATTGAAAAAAATATGGTTACATTTTATCGGTTTTATCACATAAAAACCAATGAACATGGAAAAATTAATCAAATTAATTTTCGAAATTTACATCTAATGTATAATATATGAAAGTAACCTTAGATAAATTTTCAATGCAATAAAATTCGTTTTAATGATTTTTGCCAAATATAATCACCTTTTATTGACGTTTAACTATTAAAAATCAATAACCATACAAAATTAATCAAATTAATTTTCTAATTTTTATTTACTCTAAGTAAATCATACAAAAATATCATGGAAATAATTAAAATGCAACAATTTTTAGTTATTTATTAACCAATATAATGCATATTAAGACGATTTTAAGACGGAAAAATCAATTAATTAGCAATAAAATTCCATAATTAACCAAATTTGAACAAAACTATTTTTAGGTCAAAATGTATACATGCAACCAAAATTTTCGTGCCAAACAAATTTTTACATAAAAATTCCGATTTTATAAAGTCATCTTATAACTCGATAAAAATGTCAAAAATCGACATGCATGCAACAACAACAACAAGCTCCGATACCAATTGAAGGTACTCGACTTGGGAATAACGCACAGTTTTCGAGGCCATTTCAAAACCGTCTTGGGAATAATGCACCGTTTTCAGGACCGCAACAACTTCAGACTTTTGAAATCTCGACTTTCAAAACACATACCTTTTGAATTTCGAAAACCCGTATTCGGAAAAGACGCACCGTTTTCAAAGACGTCATCACAACTTTATCTCAAGCCGTCTTTTGAAAATAAAATTAATACAATTGTTTCAACCTGGCAAACCGGTTTTTGGGAATCCTTATTTTCGAGAACCACCCGCAAACGACTAATCTATTTTTGAAAATTTCTATTTTCGAAAACTTCAGTCCACCATTCCAATTCAGCTTCGTGTCTATCGAGTCAAAGCAAACATACTTATGGGTCTTTACTTATGATTCATCTCACCATCGAGACTCGTTCAATGGCGTTATGCCAACATGTTGGACGTAAGTCGAAATCCGCCAACAATCAAGTCAGTACTGAGGCACCATACACGCTCGTCGGTCCAAAATGTTTTTTCGTCATTGTTTGTAATTTCTATTTCTAGTCGTTGGCCCGTGTCGGATTGAGATTTAATGTGAGTTGTTTTCCACCTCAGATCATGGCCTCGTCTTCAGCTTCGTCTAACAACAATGATGACAGCAACGGAAACCTCACCAATGCCCAATTAGCCAGCTTTCTCACCGCTATCAAGGTCACCTTGGACCGTGTAGAGACCGTATTTACACCCTGGAAACCAAGGAAGCTGGATAATCCAACCCTCCGCCTTTGACTGAAACCGAGAAAAGGCTCAAAATTTTGGAAGAACAATTCCTAGCCCGAGGGAACAATATTCACATCGAGAAAAACTGTCGGTTCGAACCCGTTGGAGATCAACAACCTAACAAGTTCACTTTAACCGATGTGCCTAAGTTCAAAGAGGTTGAAGATCCACTTAACCATATCCGAGCTTTGAAAGACTATATGTCCATCAAAGGGGTTAAGCAAGAACTCTTCACCAGGATCTTACCTTCCTCTTTGGAACCAATCCCTTGTCAATGGTATTACTCCCTTGACCCAAAAAACATCGCTACCTAGGACGAAATTGTTGTTGAATTTGCTAAGCAGTACTCCGACAACGTTGAAATTCAGGCCAACACCCGTACTTTGGAAGTACTAACCCAGAATGACAAAAAGGGGTTCACTGAATTCCTAACCAGTTGGAGGAGGGTAAGCACCCAACTCGTGAGAAAATCATGGGAAGCAACCCTAGTCGAGAAATTTGCCAAAAACCTCAGTCCTGTCTATGCAACCGCTTAAGGTACCAAAACATCAAGACTTTCCGAGACTTACAAATCCTGGGAGCCCTTATTGTGGAAGATCTATGCCAGGGCGTCATGGACAAAACTATTAACCGAGGCTACCAAGGGCCTACGTCAGCTGGAACCCACGCTTATGGTCAAAGTAACGAAATTGATGAGGGCAACCTTTTGGAACCAACTACGAAGAAAGCTAAGCGCCCCCAAAGGACATTCACCAACATGGGTTCAACATATGCTAGTGCACTGAAAAGACTAATGGAATAAGGGAATCTGCAACCAATTGGGCCTACTCCAGACCCACCTGAAGCAAGGAAAACCCGTTTCTAGAACCCAAACACCTATTGCCAATACTTTCAGGGCAAAGGCCATGATACCGAAACCTGTTTCAAGCTTAAGCACGCCATTCATTCCGGACATGATTTAGAAGGGCGAACTACCCTTATCTTCACCAACTAAACCAAATAACAAAATCAACCCTTTGAGAATCCACGCTATTTCGGATGATGAACCAACTCTAGATTGCTCACACCTTATTCTGCCAATCAAAAATGAAGTCAATGCCTTAGGGGACGACATTCCCGATGGCATTTTCATCTTCAGTGCCGCATCCATGCTTGCCATGTTCCAACAAAAGGATAGAACCACTACTAGTCTCCCAGAAAGGATAGTAGAATATGCTCATCTCCGATAAGTCTTTAGCCCACGAATACTCATGCCATATCCAAGAGAGGGTCCTCCAAATACCCAAAACTTTCGAGTCTGAGGTGGGCCACCCCCACGTCCATTTTGGCACGCACCATCCGACATAACCCACAAAAATCACCCTCACAAACATTATCCCTACAAACATTACCTTCCTAGGAACACTCCGCCAAGGTTCACTCGTGACCCCGAAATCAACGGAACTGGGATAGATGACGTAGATGATGTCTACATTACTTTAGGGGAGGTAAAGAGAATCGAAGAAATTGATTATCTCACCCGATCTGGACGTGATTACCAAAACCCAAACTATAAAACAAACAATCCTGCAACCGCCTGACGATCACGTCATCCCAGACATTGACAACCAGCTAAAAGTCTCAGAAAATTCCGTCCTCAAACAACTAAAAAGGCCAAAGCCGAAATATCCATCTGGCAGCTGATAGCCACGTCATTTGAACATCGACAAGCCTTACTCCAAGCATTGGGAAAATTAATCGTACCGCCCACCTCCTCACCTGAATAAGTGGTAGCTCACATGACAAGAGATATCCCTGAGTTGAACAACTCCATCATCTTCTCCGACGAGGACATCCCTCCCTTCTGAGCTAACCACAACCTGGCATTATACATAACCATGCAATGTTTGAAGAAGAATGCACCCATGGTTCTGGTCGATGACGGTCCTTCTGTGAATGTTATGTCCCTCAAAACTGCTCATAAATTGGGAATCAAGGAAGCTGACATTGTCCCAACCAACCAAGGAGTCCGCGCCTACGACGGTACTCGAGCAAAGTCGCAATTATGACCACTTTAACCATCACAACCGGACTTCTGAAAAGACAATTCAGCTTCCAAGTGTTCGAAATTGAAGCATCTTTCAACATGCTCCTGGGACGTCCATGGATCCATGCCACCAAAGATGTCACATCCACCCTTCACCAGAAAATCAGGGTCCTCCTCAACGGCAAAACAACTACCATTCTCGCGTCTGCAATCTGCGCTGTCATGGAGAAAGGTATAAATTCTCATGTAACCGAAGAAATCGACTATGAAATATGGGGATTCCAAGCCGTGAACGCCCTAACCGACGACCCAACACCTTTTGGCTATGATCCATTTTCAAACCTCACAATCAATCGTATAATGATGCGCCAGGGATACTTCCCAGGCTTATCTCTCAAGCCATTGAAAGACACCTTGCCTCCAATGAAGAAGGTCAAAATCCTTAACATTCCCTTCGGACTCGGGTATGAACCAATTGATCACAGGAAATGAACCTTTTGTTAAGGATGGGCAAAAAGCAAGGAGTCATCCTTTGTCCGTATCATCTAACCTTGAATGGATATTTCGTCCTGGAAGGAGAAGCTGAACCCTACAACGGATTTCCTGAACCCATCTTCGATCCCATTCTGAAAATCAAACACCCGGGTATAGAATCAAAAGAAAGTTACCTTGAGGGGACCTAAAGAAGTAATTTTAGGAATGGACCGGTTAGGTAAGTATAGAGCGTTTATAAATTTTTACCAAAATAAAGTTACCTTAAAGAAGTAAGGGTGTTATACAAGGGATTTGTGGTTAAACCTAAGGTGAAACGTATATCTACGGTTACCCTGAAGTCTTGCTTGAGAAAAGGAGGGCAGTTGATTTTATGTCATGTAAGGCAGAGTAATGGAGGAAACGGAGACTAGTATACCCGTCAAGCAGGACTTTCAGGATGTATTTCCTGAGGAAATTCCAGGATTACCACCTCAAAGGGACATAGATTTTGGTATTGATCTGAAACCTGGAGCGGGACCAATTTCTAAGGCACCTTATAATATGGGACTTAAAGAGTTGGAGGATTTGAAAAAGTGATTGGGGGAATTGTTGGAGAAGGGATACGTCAGACCTAGTGCATCGCCTTGGGGAGCTCCATTGTTGCTTGTAAAGAAGAAGGATGGGAGCATGAGGGTGTGCATTGATTACAGAGAGCTGAACAATGTAACCATTAAGAATCGATATCTGTTACCCAGAATTGGTGATCTCTTAGATCAGTTGAGTGGATCAGGAGTTTTTTCTAAGATTGACTTTGTAACACCCCGGCCCAAACCTTGGGCCGGGAGCGGTTACTCATGATAGCTCTCCAGGCTGTGTACAGTGCCCACAAATCAACACGAGTCCTTTCTAGTGCATTCTTTCCTCACTCATTCGCATCTCGGAAACCTTCCCACGAGGTCACCCATCCTAAGACTAATCTCAGTCAAGCACTCTTAACTTTGGAGTTCTTTTGCATGGATGACAAGAAAAGAAAGTGCACTTTGTTGACATGAGTAGTACTTTCAATCCCTTTAAGCACTAGTCATTTAAGCTTATCATTGGACCTCTTCAATTACGTGGGGTGTTACAGACTTGTGGTCGGGTTATCACCAGTTGAGGATTAAGGAAGAAGATATCCCTAACACCGCATTAAGGACTAGATATGGACACTATGAGTTTGTTGTTATGTAATTTAGGTTGACTAATGCACCAACGATCTTCATGGACTTAATGAACCGAGTGTTTAGTCCCTATCTGGATCAGTTTGTAGTTGTCTTTATTGATGATATCCTTGTGTATTCTAAGGATAAAGAGGAGCATGACAAATGTTTCAGATTGGTGTTGCAGACCATGAGGGAGAATAACTTATATGCTAAGCTAAGCAAGTGTGAATTTCGGCTAGAGAAAGTAGCTTTCTTAGGACACGTGCTGTCCAAGGAAGGAGTATCTATAGACCCTGGGAAGATAGAAGCGGTTTATAAATGGGAGAGGCCAAAGAATGTTGGGGATATTCGAAGCTTTCTAGGACTGGCTGGCTACTACAAGAGGTTTGTGGAGGATTTTTCTAAGATAGCTAAGCCATTAACTACATTAATGAGGAAAGAGAATATGTTTACATGGGATGAGAGTTGTGAGATAGTATTCCTAACTTTAAAAGAACACCTGACCACAGCTCCTGTGTTAGCCTTACCCGAAGGGAGTGAGAATTTCGAAGTCTATACCGATGCATCTAAGAATGGATTAGGATGCGTGTTGATGCAAAATGGAAAGGTTATAGCGTATGCCTCGAGGCAGAAGAGACCATATGAGGAGAAATATCGTACTCATGACTTGAAGTTAGGAGTTGTAATGTTTGCTCTGAAGTTGTTGCGACATTACCTATACGGAGCAACCTTTAAGGTGTTTTCTGATCACAAGAGTCTTAAGTATATATACACCCAAAAAGAGCTGAACATGAGACAGAGAAGATTGATTGAGGTAATCGGAGACTATGATATGGAGATAGTATACCACGAAGGAAAAGCAAATGTGGGCGCAAATGCACTAAGTAGGAAGTCTATTCATTCTTTATGCACTGCAATATCTAGAGTGAAGTTACATAAAGAATTGTAAAGGATTGGTATTTGTATGATAAGGAAAGGGAATACAGTTGGAGACTTAACTATCGAACCTGAGTTATATGTTGAGATCAAGGATAAGCAGAAAGATGACCCAAGGGTAGTGAAGTGGATTTCAATTCGGCCGTAGGCAGTGACGTAGAGTCGCAGTTTTCTGTGGCTGAAGATGGAAGTTTAAGGTTTGATGGTAGATGGTGTGTGCCAAATGATGAAGAGTTGAAGAGAAAGATTATGTCTAAAGCTCACTCTACTCCATATTCGGTACACTCTGGAGGAGATAAGTTGTATAAGGACCAAAAGAAGACCTGTTGGTGGCCTAAGATGAAAAAAGGAAGTGGCTGAGTTTGTTGCTAAGTGTTTGGTTTGTCAAAGGGTGAAAGGAGAGCATAAGAGACCTCAGGAAAAGGTTCAGTCGTTGGATATACCTGAGTGATAGTGGGAGAGCATTTACATTGATTTCATCGTTGGATTGCCTAGGACGCAGAAAGGGAATAATATTATTTGGGTTATAGTAGATCGTTTGACCAAATCTGCTCACTTTATCCCTATGAAAGATATTTGGAGTAAGGATGAGTTGGCTAAGGTGTATGTGAAGAATGTGGTGAAGCTTCAAGGAGTACCAAATGACTTTGTTTTTGATCATGATGCAAAATTTATATTAAGTTCTAGAAGGAGTTATAAACATTGATGGGAACCCAGTTGAAAATGAGTACATCATTTCATCCATCTACTTGGTCAGATATAGAGGACTATTTTGACACTAGAGGACTTGTTGAGAGCTTGTGTAATGGAGTTTGGAGAATCATGGGAATCGATATTAGATTTAATAGAGTTTTCATACAACAATAGTTATCATGCTAGCAATAGCATGACACCTTTTGAGGCGTTGTACGGGAGAAAATGTCGGAATCCAATATGTTGGGATGATAGGTCAGATGCAGTATTGTTGGGTCCTAACATGATATAAGAAATGGTGGAGCAAGTCCATTTTATTCGTCAAAAGATGAAAGCTACACAAGATAGGCAAAAGAGTTATGCCGATTTGAGGAGAAGTTAAATAGAATTTGCCGTATGAGATAAGGTGTTGTTGAAGGTATCAGCAATGAATAGGGTGATGAGATTTGGGAAAAGAGGGAAACTGAGTCCGAAGTATATTGGGCCAAATGAGATTCTGGACAGAGTTGGACAGGTAGCTTATCGTTTGGCTTTACCTCCAACTTTGGACCGCGTCCATAATGTATTCCATGTTTCCCAATTAAGAAAGTATATGAGTTATCCTTCTCATGTGTTATAGGCTAAGAATATTGAGATGGATGAACAATTGTCTTACGTAGAGATGCCTAAGGAGATTTTGGATAGAAAAGTGTGAAAGACTCAAAATGGTGAGACTGTCTTGGGAAGCTGAGAAAGCTATGAGCGAGTTGTACCCTATTTTGTTTGATTAGGTAAGTCAGTTACGGGGACGTAACCTTTTTCTTAGTTGGGGAGGATTGTAAAATCTTTCCGTTTTGTTGAGTTTTGTTTGGTAGTATAGAGTATAAGTTTGTGATCTTAAGTACGTTGCTTGGGAGTACTCTGGGTGAACTTCGGGACAAAATTATTTTTAAGGAGGGAAGACTGTAATACCTCCTATTTTTAGGACTTGGTCAATGGTCAGTCAACGGTTATTTTATAAAATATATTCTTTATAATTATATTATCGTTAGACGGATACTAATATTTTAATAGAAATAAATATAGTACGAAAGATAATTTTTTAATAATAAAAATAAATAATAATTAGTAATTATATTAATATAATAATATTAGATAACAATAAAAGAGGTTTTCTATTTCTTGTTAGTTTCCTAATAAGTCATATTCAACCACTATATAAACAAGTAAAACCTCTCATAAAGACTTTATTTCACATAAGAATACATAGGCAGTATAAGGAGAAGAATAAGGGTTTTCTAGATCTCTACAATTTGCCTTAAGGTAAGATTAGTAAAACCGTCTTATAAGCTTTTGTCTTTTAATTAAATTGCACTTTTGACCACCGTAGACTATACCTTTGACCGTGCCATGTGACCATGACCTAGCCTAGGTTTTCGTGACTCTTGTTTGACCATCTTTGACCGGTGGGAGTGGTGTTTACTAGCATTTATGCGTGAGTTTTTCGTAGGCTTATGACGAGTTGTGCGTCGCGTGCGTTGGCTGTCGTGACAAGAGGGTGGTACGGTTGTGCTGCTGGGTGTTAGTCGGTCGTAGTAGTGGTGTCGTGGTGGTTAACGGTGATGGTTGGTGAAAGCGGTGGTCGGAGAGGCGAAAAATAGAGGGAGGTTGTATGGGTTGTTGTCATCGAGTATGGGGGTAGTTAGAGGGGTGGTTGTGATCGTCACGATAAGGGGGTTCTGTTGGTGGAACCACCGTGGTTCAAGGGAGAAAACGGTGGCGCCACTATGGCCGTGAGGTTTGTTGTGTGTTTCTTGAACGTGGTGTCGGGGTAGTGTAGGGCTGGTGTTTGTGGAACGTATGGCGTCGTGAGTGGTAGTTTGTGTGGTGGGTTTTGTTAGCAGCTGTTGGGTGGTTAGTATGGTGGTGAGTGGCTAGTGTGAGATGGTGTATGGGGGAGGTTGAAGTGTCGTGAAGGACACGGTTGAAAACCGTGTATGTGGGTGTGTATATGAGGTGTTGTGTCGAGTTTTTGAGTCGGGTTTTAGTTTATTTATCTTACGTAATAAGTTATAATTAATTAATTATAATTAAGGAGATTAGTAATTCGTATTCATTGCGTCGTAATTAATTAATTAATAATTAAGCGATATTAGTTAGATTGTAATTATCGTAATTATATTGTCTTATGTGACAATTTCATTTTGGAGTACTTATAAGTAAGATTGCTGTGCTTATTGGATATTGCTAAAAGGTAGGATAACTACTCAATTGTCTGCGTTATTTATAATGAAAGTATATGAGAATTAGTTAATATATTGGATGATATCGTATGGTTGTATTTATTATTGAGTATGCATATCGTTGACGTATTAATTATTGAGGATGTCTTAGCTTCGTGTCTGAGATGAATATTATGATCATTGCATTACTATCAGTTGCATTATTATGTGTTGCATTCATACAACTGCATTTGCACTTGCATTGGATTCCCCAAACTTGTTCTGCAGGACTTGTCCCTGGGATGATTGAATACCTTAACTTCGGTTGGGATGTGATGAGTCGTATTTATATACATTTTATGCCTCCCATTTAGTAGCTTTAATACGGTTTTCATGCTAGAATACGTTATTTATATATCATTTATGCTAGAATGAGATACTTCCGTATTTTGGTGTTTTAATGCATATATGGAGCATTTGTGGAGCAATTAGGAGAATAAGAGCACCGCAGAGATGACATGACGGAACACACGAATCATGGCACGAAAATCTAGAGAAAGAAAGAGAAGAGAAGATTGCACGAAGAAGTGGGAAGAACATAAATACTCGATCAAGGAACCCAAGGAGCAATTACAAGAATTAAATGTCGAAAGTTGAAGACTACGAGGATAACATTGTAACACCCCGATACTCCAAAGTGCCTTACCAAGGCCACCTTAGGTACGAGAATGCTACCATCTCGGTTTTCCGAGGGAATGATAATCACAAGACAATAATGAAACAACTTAAGTAAAGTAATTAAACGATTACATTGTTCTCAAAAGTCAAACCAAAACTGTTTAACCATCT
>VHZZ01035448.1:7714-17928 GCA_009801015.1 Silene noctiflora
TTTGTCCACATTGAAAAATAATGTAGGTGTGATGAATATATACTACGTATATTGTCCCACATCAACAGATTATCATAAGGTTGGGTTATCCCATGATTATAAATAAGAGTATCGTTGAACTTCGGTATCAATCCAAAAATTTTGAGTATATCAGTATTGTCTTCGATAACTCTTATAAGAGTACGTCAGTTACAACAATAACATACAAATATTAAGTCTTACAACTTTTTTTTTCATTAACAAAGTGTTTTATATTTTATTTTATTTTGAAAAAGATATTTTAATCATATGTAAACAAAATTAGACATAGGATGCAAAATTATAACTAAGTTAATTACTCCGTTGCAACGCACGAGTGTCAAACTAGTAATCAATATTTTATACTTGACGTATACATATTTAATTGAAAATATTAAAGAAAAATATAATGTGTTTTCTACTTTTATATGTCGTTTATAATACTATATATACTATATTACCTAATAATCATTACTTTTTTTTATTATTCAAATGCACTCGCGATCACTGTATACATACATACTCATACACATACTCACTATTTRAACCTCTCAAAATCTCATATGTATTCAATTTCTCGCAATATAATTTTTTTTTCATTCCCACACTATAAAAACTTATCACTTAATAGTTTTCTTTAAGTTTTATTTTTAATAATTACAATGATTTTTCCAAAAATATTTTTCTTAATGGATTTAATGGTCTAAGTTTTATTACTTTCTCAAAATGTTTTTTTTCCAAACGTAAAACATTGTGAGACACTCACTTTAATTATCTCTACATATCAAAATATTTCAATAAATATAATGAAAATTATACTCAATCGAAAGCATTTTTTTCAATGAACGTAATTATAAACATTTTAGAATTTTTACCTAAATATTTTTTTAATAAATTTTGAATCAAATTACTGTCATTATTTGATGTAATTTTATAGTAAAATTTATTACACTACAATTAATATTTTGCTGAGATTTATACAGCATTTATTATATTCATATTAAATAATTAGCCGTAATTAATGTTTGTCATTAAGACTGTATGGGACACGTTACGCACCCACGGCATTTCTACCCAGTTTTATCTTATACTAGATTTAATGCCCGTATGATGCACGGATCTATATGTAATTTTCTATAGAGTGTGCTTGTATATAATTGACATACACCTCGATATATTAACACAATATTTTTGTATGAATCAACTTCATGTCTCAAGCCTAACTCTTATAGTATGGAATAAACACACGGATATAAGTTAACCGTAAATCAATAAATCGGAGTTAGGTTCAAAATATAGGATTGCACAAGGGTCGAAATCCCGAGGACTTCATTGTTAGTCTGTCGTAGTGCAATCTGCCCATTTATCTAACTAAGGCAGGTGGTCATCGTTGGTTTTATGGTTTCCACTAAAAATGGGTACACCGGCCCGACCAGTCCACTCTCATGTTCCGGCTGTGCCTGGGCTGCAACCACCTAGCCCCGCTCAGCCTGTCCTTGCCCAGCACACTAAGCATCTTGAAGGTTAAAAGATGATATGGTATCTCATTTATTTGATACACTAGTCACTAACCATCTTTAAATTTGTGTTTGCACACATCATACTCCTGAATTTTGTTTCGTTGGCCATAGTAACCAAGTTATAGCGTTTCAGCACATTTCTTTTCATTTTTAAATAACAAATCCTCAAAGAGAAATGTATGTAATTTTAAATTTTAAAAAATATTTGAATAATGAAATTCTATCTCGAGGTTTATACTTTGTTCATTTTTTGTAAACATAATGTTCACCGTTTATAAAAAATATAAACAAATACTCCCTCTGTTTTTATATGATCTACCCATTTGTTGAATATATTGGTAAAGTATTTTAATAAAATGGGTAGATCATATAAGAATGGAGGAAGTACTAAACTTCTGTCATAGTCACAATTTATCTATCTATATTAATAAATGCAACTTTTTTCGAGCGATTTTAGAGAGTCCAACTTAGTTGATTTACTAAATTATTAAATTATGATTTTTTTTTATAGTAGTATAGGAAACATAGAATTTGAGTGGAAATAAAAATCTTAGTATTAATTCAACCGAAATTTTCCTCTTACTAGTGCATAATTTATAGTATTTTTTATGTTTATTTTTACAGGGGCTTTTTGTGATTAATTTTAGTATTTCATATTTGACACATTCAAATGATTTTTGTTTTTCTTAGTGTTGATGCTAATCTCATCGCATGGTATATGAAGATTAATATTCACAGGTTATTATTTGCTCTTTGAGACGGTAAACTACAAGAGATTCATGCATGCTTTCATCATAAGTAATTCTAATAATTTGTTTTTGTTTTAGTCTTAAGTTTTATTTTATTAACTACGGAGTAATTGTAGTATACATGCATGTCTTTCATCCAGAGATCTTTAAGAGAGTAAGAAATTGACTGTCCATCAAGTTACGTATGTTACTGAAATACTTCTATAAAGTTCAGCCAAATTATTAAAGGATGGCTATAGAGCGTCACCCTTTAATTATTTCTTAGTGTATCTGTATGGCGTTTGTTAGTATTTACTCGTATTTGCCAACTGATTTTTTTCTTCACGAGCTGCAATCTGCATTATTGACGGAATTGTAGCTATTTGCGAACTGATTTTTTTCTTCACGAGCTGCAATCTGCAATCTTAATTTTTTTTTTTTTGGTAAAATGTAGTCAAAATTATATAAAACATATAATATCAAATTGAATCATTTTAATATACTAAAAAAGGTCTCTCAAAGTCTCAAAATGTTCATAGTCCTTTTTTAATATGTCTACTATAACATGTTATCATCAAAGTAGGGTGTTATTTTACCGGTTTTAATTTTAAGACTGATATATCTTGTCTTTAGAGATATTACAAGTTTGTACCGGTATTCCATAACGTTTTAAAGCATGATATTACAACTGGCCCGTAAGAAGTAGTATATTAACCAAGTAGTTGAAAACAACGTAAAACCTACGATTAATCCTTTCATATAATATGGGAAATAAATTCAATTTTATATCAGATGTATAAACTATTTTTATTTGTGATCATAATCTTAGTTATTTCAATTCAATAAAAGCTTCACATTTATACATTTATATTCTGGCCTCTCCTAAAACTTTGGGTTAATTATGAGTTATACTGTAATATCCTCTTAACTTTAATTTATAACGAAATCAAGATAAAACTAAACAACGACAAATAATGGGAGGAGCYTGCTCCATCAATTGTAGTGGAATTTTAGCCGGTGCCTACTAAATTATTATGCATGGGATGAGAAATTGTCACTATTTTTTTGTAAAATAATTTTGATATTTAAATAGCTTTACAATGAATAAAAGAACTGAATTTCGTACCTTCAATTGCCAGACTCTGAATGGAGATTTAAATCCTACATATCCAACATAAAAGAAAAAATAATTAGATGAGTAGATACATCATCAAATCTTCATCTTATTTCTTAGATTGACTAATAATATTCACATAATAACATTATAAGAACTAGTATAGATCCCGTGCTACAACACAATATTTCTTAGATTTGGTTTATAAAGAGGTATTCTTAATAAAATTATTTTCATAAATTAAATGTATTTTTAATTTAATGTTATAATAAGGTACTAAATATAACATTAGTTAGAGATATAAAAGAGAGTTTAGTACCATCAAAAGACACTTTTACTTTAGTTATTTTTGCCTTAAACTATTAGTATTATTATACTTTCCTATTAAGAATAACACTATAATGTTATATCAAAACGCAAATTAGCCTTATAAAGAAAACCGGTAAAAACAATATAGTATGTATCTAAAAAGACGATTTATAAATAAATTATTAAACAAACAATTTGGAGTTACATTATTTAGAAGGTAAGGAATTTGTGAAATATTATCAGTAGAGATTGTGAATATTCTGTAAATCATTTGATTATATGTATATGTATGGTATTTACGGTACATACTTGCAAATTAGTACAACCAATTCCTGGTGGGTCTACTTTCATTAATTAGTTAGAATATTAGTCAAATAGAAAAGATTTGAATGTAATTTAGTCAATTAACCGTGGGTCCCTCTCTTTCATTATTGCAATTCATTATTAGCAATAGAATAGATAGAATAGAATAGATTTGAGCGCAATATGCTAGTTGAGCGGGAATAATTGAGCGGAAATTTGTTAGTTGTGTTAATCTTTTAGTATATAAGGGATTAAACAAACTTAAATTGTTAAAGATGCTATTTATATTCACCAAGGTGTTGTATTTACATCTAATTACACTTTTAATCAAACCAGGAAGCTAAAGTGAAGATCTAGAATTTTAATGTTTTTTTATTTTATCATGTAAAGAATATCTGCCTAACGTCAATATAAATCCTTTCATAGTTTATATATCATATGCATTAGTTAAATAGTTGTATTCTATTAAATTTGGTCTTAGTTTAATTCATTTTAGATATAGTTTGCTCGAAAGTGTTTTCGGAAAATTGGACTCTATGTAATCGCTCGAAAAAAATTTCCTTTATTAATATAGATAGATAAATAGATAGTTATATATAAGATTGCTCATATTTTATAAAATTATTTTATCATGAATATATCTTTGTATTACCCATACCAAATTTCTCACTGATTTGCTAAAAAAATACATATTGTTATTAAAAATATTCGAGGAAAAAATAATCCAAAAAATAACAATTATATATAAGCTCGATTTGAGCTCGAGTTTGATTAAGCTCGCGTTAAAGCTCACAAGCTTGATAACGAGCACATTTTTTTCAAGCTCGAGTAAACTCGAGATCGGCTCAGCTCGTTAACACCCATAATCGTCGTACATAGTGACTTGTGGACTTCACCAATTTTAAGCAAATATGGATATAAATATTACATGGTCTTAATTGATAAATACACTCAACTTGTTTGGGTATATCCTCTTAAATTTAAATCCCAAGTGTTGGACAAAATATCATCCAATTTAGCAAATTTATTCAAAGCCAATTTAACCGAAAAATCAGATTCTTTCAATGCGATATGGGTCGCAAATTTGAGGAGTTTGCCCGCAAAACGGCCTTATAGTTCGTTTCACGTGTCCCCACACTTCACCTCAAAACGATGAATCCAACAGTCGTCTGATACATCGTCTCAATGAGATCACTCCCGTTCAGCCCCTCAACCTGATCTTGCCACCGCGACGACCCAACCGTAAATTTATTTATTTTCTAAAACATTAAGAATTTTTCCTAGCTCGAAAATGTCGAGTTAACAATTTGGAGGTGCAAAATAATTAACAAGCTGAGCCGAGCATGAGCTTGGCGTTAATCGACTTTTGCTAATTAAACAAAACTACTCAAGCTTGAGCTCAGCTCATCAAAGCCTGATAAAACTGAGCTCATTATCATGATCACGAGCTATGATCTAGCTCTAACTCGAGCCTATATATCAATGTTAAAGTTATCATTTTCTTTTTTCTTTTTTTGATATTTGCAATAATAGCATTCATGAGTTGTATGTAAAAGTATTGGAGGAATTAATGAAAACATTTAATATGGCTATACAAAAATATAATCCGGATAAATATTTTTATAAAATATGAACAAGATACTCCCTCCGTTCCGGTCATTTGTTGTCCTTTGGTTTTGGCACAAAGACCAAGGAAAGAGGAGGAGACCAATTATAAGATGACAAGTGGACTAAATTGAAGGTGAAAGATCAAATTACTCATCAAATGCAATTATAAAATAGAAACGACAACAATTGACTGAGACATCCAAAAATGGAAAAGGACAACAAATGACCGGAACGGAGGGAGTATTATTTATCACTTAAGTTGAACCGCTCGTGATCCTTTCGAGCCGAGCCAATATTGTTAGCTCGGCAGAACTCATTAAGTTGTCGAGCCTGAGCTCTAGTCGAGCTTTGACACAGGTAAAAAATCTAGTACTCGAGTCTCGAGTAGTTGTTATGATGCAAATTACAAAGAGAGTTGTTGAGCAACTATAAAAAGTTCATTCATACCTCAGGAATAAAACAAAAATAAAACACAGATAAACTGTAGCAATGATTGAAGATATGCCTACTAAACTTTAACAAAGAAAGGGTGAAACAAGGCTATTGACATGCCTTTTAATCGACCTAACGTAGCAATAATAATCGAACACTTCAACATACGACGGTTGTCTCACATTCAAATCCTTTACAAGCAATACTTTACGGCCTGAAACGAGGAAGAGCAATTCCCCGTCTTCCCTGGTAATTGCGCACGAGTTAGACGGCTTTATGATCTCGCTAACTAGGTTTTTACGTAGTTCAAAATTGTAGATTTTACTCCACGATTCGCTAACCCCGTATCTCATCATCATCCATACCTCTACATAACAACCATTGCTTCTCCATTCGTTATGGCAAACACTCAAGTTTTGCTTTATACCGGCAATAAAGAAGTCGTTACGTGATCCATGGTCCTGACCTCCACATAATTCAGGAGGCGATACCTCATTAAATATTTCATTCGTAAAATCAAAAGCGAGAATACAAAAACCACGTCCATATAGTGGTGATCTGTGAATAGTCCAATGCGCCTTCTCGTTAATAATGCTTCCTGTATCTCGAAAGCCCCTATCATTAGTTAGAATAAGTGCTTTATCGACACTCAACTCTTTCCAATTATGAAGATCATCGTTACTCCTCAATGTGTACACGTGTGCCGTAATGGGTACATTAGAACCGCTTATCGTACTTACAAATAGAAACTTGTACTCATCATTAGTTGTCGAGTATCCAAACGCCCCTAAGCGTGAATAATCGAGCAATGAAATCACTTCCGGACAGATAACATCTCGATATACTCGAGTAGCCGTGTTAAAGAAACGAAGCCTATCTTCGCCAATAGTTAGGCATATTAAGCCATTACTTGAATCGATAAGCTATATGTCAGAGTCTAGACCTCGTCGACTTATAAGGTCCTGGTTAGGTTTAAACATTCGATGATCAGCGTGGTTAAGTAAGTAGACGGAATTGTCAAGCGTATCCACGAGTAAGTTACTATGTTGGCTCGAGATCGATCGATGGAGATGCAATTTCGTAAATTGGGGGTTCGAGATTATGGCAAGCCATTGTTTGGAGACAACTTTGAATCGAAGCAATGATTCGACTGGTAATCTTGGAAGAATTTCGGTCTCTAACAAATCGATGGGTATATTACGCTCTTGGTTGACTACTGTAGGCATCTTGTTCATTTTTCTGTTTGCCATTCGATTTCTAATGGTCGTAATATATAATAATGGATGTAATTTACGTTATTGATGGCTAAAATCCTCTTTTAACCAAAACTCTATTACAAACAAATCACTTAGGGTATTTTTTTTCTTTTTTTTTTTTTTTTTTTTTTTTTATCAAATTGAGATTTGAGGTACCTGAATTAATTTGATTTTCCTTTTTTACCCCCTAAATCTATATTACTAAATAATTATCATATCATTTTACGTAATTTCATCAAAATTAGTAACTACCTTTTCAGTTAGTTTGCCAAACATTTTTTTATATAATCAGCTACTTTATCAGTTCCTAATTTTCAGCTATCTTATCAGTTAGTTTTTCAAGTTTCAGCTAGCTTTTCAGGTTTCAGTTATCTTTTCAGTTAGTTTTGTCAAACAGAGCCTAAGCAGGAATAACTATACATCGTTAAAGACGTATTTTCTGTATATTTAATTCCTTACATTCGCCCACAAACCAATCATATATTACAACAACACTAAAGAGGTGTTTGGTAAACAACGAATTGGTTAAAAAAAGGTTATTAGCATGTTTAACTCATCAATATACTAATATAGGTGTTTGACAAATGACATATTGAAACAGTAGATTGAGCTCCAACCTACTGTTTTCCAATATGCTGCTCCCCTAGCTTATTCAGGTTTTTAGATTGTAAAAAATGAATATGTCAACTATTTACACATAGATGCAACAATAATCTATAGACTTAAACTGACTAATTACCAAACACTTCAACTAAATCTACTAATTGAAATATACTAGTCAAACCTGTCAATCAAATCTGTTTTTATAATCTACTTAATTTGCTTCTGCTAATAATAATTTGCTGAGTATCAAACAGATCATGTTATCTACCGTAACTCTATAAGATCATCATTAGTGCCTATGTAATGACATTATTTAATATTATCTCCTAAGGAATATTGCTCTATGAATTAATTATATAGATTCTTGCCAAATATTTTGCTAGCGGTCTCTGAAGATAGAAATAAAGTGAAATTGACAGTCTATCAAAGGGGATGTTTGAATCACTACTTGAACACTCGGTTCACCACATTATCGTACCTGCAAATTAATAAAAAATTTGACATTAACAACGCTTTTCGTCTATAGAAAAGCAATTATTTTCTCTTGGGTTTTCTACCTGGTAATCCTGTGTGTTTTCAAATTCTATATGGTAATCCTATTTTTCAGAGAATACACATGATAACCCTCAACTCTATTAATACGTATCGCCGTGACCTTAAACTTCTTTTCGTCAATTTTGTCCTTTAATTATGTGACGTGGTCAATTAAATTTTGAGATTTTGTACATAGTAAACCTATACTTTAAAAATTTCTACAAGATAACTCAACTTTTTCTACAAATCACATTGTGCTTAAAAACATAATCCCTCAATTAATCTTCTTTTCACAATTTTACTCAATTACACCCAAATTGTCAAATCCACCCTCGTTACCCTTCAATTTACAAATTTTGAAAGAAAAATCTAGTAAAAACTTTGTTCGATATCAAAAAATTCCCGACAAGATATTCTAAATACCAAAGTAATAAAGGTACTTCATACCAAGTATTATACTTATCAATCCCAATTTTGATTCATAGGTTTAATCTAATTTAAAAACTATTTTTTTTGAAACCTTATCAAATATCCCAAAACTAAAAATGTTGTAAAACACAACAATGACTTACTTCAATTATTCGCCAAATTGTCACAATAAAGTTGGGTACAATTGAGGAGTGGAGCCTCATGCATTTGTAAACATTGAGCTTAATAGTGGATTTCTTTGTTAATTATCGAATTCGGTTTTTTTGCAGATTTATGGTAATGATACTATGATAGTGACAATTGACATTTTTTATGGAGTAATCGAGTAAAAAACTTGCTAAGAATGATAAATTGAGGAACTAAGGAAATATTTTTAAGAGTGTTGCTTTTGTAAAATATACACAAAAAATAAATAGGGTTATCTTGTAAGATTTTAGAAAAATATAGGGTTACCTAGTAGAAAATCTCAAATTCAATTGACCACATCACATACTTAACGGACAAAATTGACGGAAAAATGTTTAGGGTCACGACAATACGTATTAATAGAGTTGAGGGTTATCATGTGTGTTCTCTGAAAAGTAGGGTTACCACATAGAATTTGAAAAAACACGGGGTTATCACGTAGAATAACCTTTTTTTTCTTTAATATGATCTTTTGAAGCATAATTCTTTGAACAAAATAAAACTGTAGAGTACTTTTTTGGCCAGCGGTAAAAGATTATGTTTACACACACGTAGTGTGGCTCATCACATACGAGTAATTACATAAAAGCGGTATGTAGAGTAGAAATAAGCATCTTGTAACATTACTTTGACAAAAAGGGTGAAACAAGGCTATTGACATGCCTTCTAATCGACGAAATGAAGCTATTATTATCGAACACTTCAACATACGACGGTTGTCTCACATTCAAATCCTTTACGAGCAACACTTTACGGCCTGAAACGATGAAGAACAATGCTCCTTCTTCCCTCGTAATTGAGCATGAGTTACATGGCGTTATGATCTCGTTAACTGGGTTGTGACCTAGATCAAAATTGTAGATTCTACTCCATGATTCGCTAACCCCGTATCTCATCATCATCCATACCTCTACATAACAACCATTGTTTCTCCATTCTTTACGGCAAATACTCAAGTTTTGCTCTATACCGGCAATAAAGATGTCAACATAAGCATAATAGTCCTGACCTCTATTCTGTACCGGAAACTGAGGAAGCAATAAATCATTAAATGTTTCATTCGCTAAATCGAAAGCAAGTGTAACAACAAATTTGTGTTAATCTGCAAATAAATAGAGAAAACACAAACAAATGCAACAAAATAATAATTTTATTGATTCAAAAGATTTGGGTA